>JBBPBX010017425.1:0-28209 GCA_038048925.1 Garcialebias charrua
AATGAGAGGAGGGAGGTCTAGACATGGACCTCCACCTACTGGCTCTATTTGGAACCCGACTGCTTTCCTGCCACACATTTCAGTTAAACCAGCACACGTTCTCATGTTGTATGTCAGATGCTTTCCCTTGATGCCAAATAGCTCAAAGAATTCGGGACGAGCCAGTGAGCAATTGCTTTGATCGTCAAGGATCACATACATCTTGACAGAGCGTTCTGGTTGGCCTTTAGGGAAAACTCGAACTAGGCATACCTTAGAGCAAGAACGTGGGGGACAGCCTTCACCGCAGATTTCAGTGCACCGTGACGTTACCTCAGGTGGCGTGTTGTCTTGGAGCTGAAGCTCTGGTTCGGGCGTGTTTTCTGGCTGGGTTGTTGAACCGCATCAGGGTGCATGGCAGAGCAATGTCTTTCACTCTGGCACTCCTCACAACTGATTTTCACATCACAGTCCTTTATTGTGTGTGTAGGAGAACAACAACGAAAACACAGTCTGTGCTCTTTGAGTATGTTTCGTCTTTCTTGTACTAGTTTGATCCGGAAAGCTCTGCATTTCGTTAGAGGATGCGATTTCCTGTGGACTGGGCAGTAACGGGTTAGATCATCCTCTTTCTTACTAGGAAGAGTGGTTGTACTGACCTCTGTTCTGCTTACGGTGAGAGGAGGTTTGTAGCCAATTTGTTTAGATGGTAGTCTCTCACCTCTGTTGAAAGGCTGGTTGCTGCATGTCACAAAACTTGGATCGTTTCTCGCTTTTGCCTCTTCTTGGACAAACTTCACAAAATATGAGAAGGGAGGGAATGTCACTTGATATTTTTGTTTGTACTTTGAACCTACTTGAAGCCATTTATCTTGTAAACTTGGAGGTAGCCTTTCCGCTATGGGCTTAACACCTCGTGGTGTGTCGAGGTAAGCGAGGCCTGGGAGATAAGTTTCATTTTTAGCAACCAGCAGCTCTAGGAGCAAATCTCCTAGTTCCCTGAGTTTTACATTGTCTCTATTTGTAAGGTGAGGGAAGTTGTCTAGTTTTTTAAACAAGGCATTTTCTACTACTTCTGGTGTAGCATAACATTCTTCTAACCTGTCCCATGCTAACTGGAGGGCAGCTTGGGGGTTAGTGGTATAAACAGCTCTGATCCTTTTGACATGCTCTGAGGACTCATTACCAAGCCATTTCACTAGGAGGTCTAACTCTTGACTGTATGTGAGGTCTATGTCTTCAGTTGCATTCAAAAATGATGACTGCCATGCTCTGAAATTTTCAGGGGTGTCATCAAATTTAAAGAGCCCCGTCGTGATTAACTCTCTGCGTGCAAGGAACTTAGCAAAGTCAGTCAAAGGTGGGTAATTGTGGTGGGGATCATGGTGACTGTTCGGCCTGACATAGTCTCTTGGTGTGTCAAAATGTTCATCTTTTACATACATTTTCTTGATCACCGGTGGGGAAGGAGTTTGACCAAATCTCCTTGGGCCGAATGATAATGCTTTAAATACTGGTTTGAGCTGAGGCATTTTCTCTTCAGACGAATGTGACCTTGGCTGGCCTTGGTGTTGCACGTACTCCATGGTTCGTTGTCTGACGACTTGTGGGGGGACTGCACTCTTTACACTCTCTTCCTTGTCTTGTTCAACAGCTGCGGCAGCTTCTAGAACCTCTGCTCGCGCCGTAGCAGCTGCAGCTTCCTTTTCTAGCTCTAGCATGTTAAAATCCAGCTCTAGATTTGCTTGTTGCTTTTTAATTTCTAATTGCTTTTTAGCGTAGGAAGCTTTCACATTTGTGGCTTCAGCAGAGGCTCGTGCAAAGATGGCTGCTTCAAGTATGTTGGACTTTGAGGACGACTTGTAGGATGAATGCATAGAGCTAGAGTGTTTGGATCTCGAGCTAGCTTTAGACGATTCCTTAGCTTCAAAGTTAGCCATTTCATCTGCCTTTTTGGTATAAGCGTTGTCCATCGCTGTGTCACAAGTTTTATCTTCCACCAACTGCTGGTATGGCTTTTCACTGTACTGTTATCACTACGTGTTAAATACGCTGTGTATGTTAACGTAGATTAACAGCAAGCCAAACTCAATTCTCATGAGCCAGGAAGCTGAGCGTCTTGCTCCTTTATTACGCCTTTTACAAAGGTATGGTAGCTCGATGAAAGGTTGAGTGAAACTACAAACAAAAAACAGAAACAGCTACATTAGCGTGACCATTACATTGGGACATGGCTAATTACTGGAATAAACACACTCAGAAAACGATCTCAAAATAAACTAGTAAAAACATATAACACCAAACAGATCACAGATTGAACTTACAGCCATTGCTTTCGGAGGTGAAAGAAAAGATTGATGACTCAGGAGGTGAAATTTATACATTAACAGACAGGATTTCTCTCTGCAAAAACGTTTTCCCAACTTCTGTTGCTAGGGAAGATTAACTGCCGTTGTTAGGGAACATTCTAACTGCTGTTGCTACCCACAATGCACTGCCATCTCAAAATTCTCCTTCAAAACAAAATACAGATAGATCAACACTGTGGAAGTTCTTTTTTCTTATTTTTCAAACTAAATTATTAAGAAATGTCCAACTTCCAGCCTTGGGCAGAACAAGTACTCACCTCACTCTCCGACCATGGGCCTCCTGAAACCTAGAACCTCACAGCTCTCCCCTCAGGCTCCCACTACAAGAAAGATACTTTCACAAGACCAGTTTACTCCACCTCTGAATGATTTATTACCTAAATACTCTTCCACATAATCACCTTGTCTCTTCTTCTTTACAGCCCAAAGATCTGCACCTGTAAATAAAGACACTTATTTTTCTACCTCTATCTCAGTCACCTTATCAGTCTGCCACTTGTGGTCCATCCATCCATCATCATTACCCGCTTGGGGTCAACAAAACTAAAATAGAGTTAGTCGCCAGTCCAAGTGACCACAAGAAGACAAATGACCCACGCTCACACTTGGGTCCTAGATGAAGTCACCAATGAGCCACCATGCCTGTTTTTAGAACAGAGGAAGGGAGAAAAAGAAAATACAGTCTCCAAATAAAAAGACCCCAACCAGGACTCAAAGCCAGGACCTTCTTCTGCAAGAGTTTTTTTTAACCATCTGTGCAGTTGAAGAAAGTAAATGTAGCACACCTTTCATCCTGCTTTCAAAGCCATTTCATTTAACCAAAGGACCACGATAAAAAGCTCCTCAGAGGGATAAGAGTTGGACCTGATTTATTATCTGATTGGCTGTTCTCTTTGCTGTTGAAGTGTTTAAAATGATCACATCAAAATGTAAAGAGCTTTTGAAGGTGCACGGAAATAAAAGGTTGTGGATGGCAAAGAATGTTAAACATTTTAGTAATCAATCCACTCTTGGAGATTGATAAATTTAAAGACAGAAGGTATGATGGAATAGCAATAGCTTTGGCAAAGGTTTCATTAATTTGAGAGAAACCATTCCACTGTTGTGACAAATATACAACTTTATTGCAGGAGTGACATTAAATGTCTCACATCTCTGTAAAGAATTTAGTTTGAAAACCTCTGCTTAAAAAAGCTGAATAAATTGGTGCAGAAGCCCGGCTCTCGAGCAGCCAGTCAGCAAAATGCAATTAGAGTGATGAGTCCCATAAGTATTATACAGCATCCCTCCCTCTACCTCTGCTCAGCCTTAATGCAATATGTGACTTTTACTTTGGCACAGAGTCTGCTGTTAACCTCCACAGTGATTTCAATGTCAAGTGATTCATGGCTTTATTAAACATCAATAAAACCAGAGGAATCTTTCAGCTGCAGGATGCACACTGCTGGAAATATTTACAAGAAAGAGCATGCGAATGAAGGAGACGCTGCTGTCGGAGAGGAGGATCACGTAAGAGCAAGTCGGTTGAGAGCTGAGAGGAGGAAGAGTGTGTTAATGGAAGCAATTACACAAAGGCAACAAACTCCACATCTCAGATTCACGTCTTAATTAAAATATACGGTAGTCCCGCTCTACTTTGCAGTTTGACTTTTGCGGACTCACTCTTTTGTGGTTCTTCAACGATTTTCACCTTTAATATTGCGTGATTGGGACAGTACAGACAAAAAGTTAGTGAAAAAATGACTTCGGACAGGCGCAGCCATTTTGTAGTTTTCTTTCAATAAACCTATACTCTAACGTCAGTAGAAGAACTACACTACCCAGAAGCCAACAGTGCTTCAGGCTGCTGCTTTCTGCAGAAAAGGAGGGAAAGTTTTGATCCGATTCAAACCTGACTAAAATATTTGGTCCTTATTCATAGTTAGTTTGGCACTAAGTGGATGCAGAGAGACTATCAGAACCGGACCAGTACTACTTCCAGCCAATCTGAGTGCTGCTTGCCGGCCCATGAGGCCTTTCGAGCGAGGAGGTGTTGCTTGGAGGTCCGGTGTCTTCTCCGGAGCTCACCCGGACTTTTTCATCAGATTTCTCTGGATCATTTGGAATTGATCGGGACCGTTGTGTTGTTTTTTGTTTTAGCTATCCGAAGGTCTGGCTCTCTCAAAAAGCATCTGGTACTCTACTGCTGCAGAGAGCCAACCAGAACTGGACCAGAAGCGGACCAAGACTGGTGAGTCCCCATATAAATTTAGCAGTAGCTACTGTACAGTACATATACGTATGTTGTTAAAATGACATAGGTTTAAGAGTTTAGAACATTACAAAACTGTGGGAAGGGTTTTTAATGTAAACACTAAAATAAATACAACATCCTTACTTTGAGTTTTTTTCACTTGTTGCGAGGTTGACTGGCGCATAACCCCAGCAATAAATAAGGGACTACTGTGTACACACACATATATATAGAAAAAAGATTCTGGAAATTAAACATTATTCTGTCCCACCCAGAAATACTTGAATGTTTGATTCCTGTTATTTAAAGTAGTTTAAACAATAAGATATTATTTTTAAATACACCAATTCTTTTAAGCTTTATTTGTTTTGTTTTCAGAATGAGTCTTTGGGACATGAACTGGTGTGGGGGTTGTCCTGGTTGTGGAGCAGTGGACCAGATTTTCTCCCTTGAGGGAGTCATGGGAGTCGGATTCTTTGGTCTTTACGTGTTTCTCTGTTTGTGGTGGTTCAGACCCAAAATGCAAACTGGACTTGAGGTTCTCCCAAACCAAACTCATTTTATGCATTAACAAAAACAACACACTGACAAGGCAGAACAACTTCCATGATCTCAAGGAAGGCCTGAGAAGAACTAGCCTGGCCCTCGCCTTCCTGCACAGCTCCGCTCAATTCTCATTTCCCTTCACTGCACAGTCTGGGACTTCTCCCATAGACAACGATTTCTCCGGTAGATTTTTGACCGGACCAATCAGAGAACAGAAGGTGGAGTTTTTGGCCCCTAACCCACGCCCCCACCTGTCCCAGCGCGCAGCCAGCGAGCATTCGCATGTTCTCATTCAAAGTGATGCAAAGCGATGCAGGACTGTTTTATATGTGACACAAATGTATTAATTTCCCCTTCTTAATCCCTTATCTGGAGTTTTCTTTTGGTTTTTTGCCAAAAGTCAAGTGATCGCTCGCTCCCTCCTCCTCCTCTCCCTCCGCTGAGTGAAATGAACAAGGAAATGACTGAGGTTGTCACGAGAGAATTAAAAAGTCCCATCAGATTTCCTGGTCTTTTGTTGTGTTGGACCAGCAATCCATGATTTTATTTTATTTTATTAGAACGTTTTATTAACATATAAACACAGAATATCCAAAGGCAGCGAGAGAAAATTCAGCAGGAGGCGGAGCTGAAGTCAAGTTCAACAGACCACGGGGGAGCGCGCAGCCAACGAGCATCCGCATGTTCTCATTCAAAGCGATGCAAAGCGATGCAGGACTGTTTTATATGTGACACAAATGTATTAATTTCCCCTTCTTAATCCCTTATCTGGAGTTTTCTTTTGTTTTTTTGCCAAAAGTCAAGTTATCGCTCGCTCCCTCCTCCTCCTCTCCCTCCGCTGATGCTTCAGGTTGAGAGAATTAAACCCGTGTTCGTTGCTGCCCGAGTCCCATCAGATTTTCTGGTCTTCTGGTGTGTTGGACCAGCGATCCATGGTTTTATTTATTTATTTTATTAACATATAAACACAGAATATGCAACAGCAGTGAGAGAAAATTCAGCAGGAGGCAGAGCTGAAGTCAAGTTCAGCAGACCACGGGGGAGCAGACATCAGCAGAGGCCACGCCTCCAGCAAGAATTGTTTCTCTATGGAGAAGTCCCAGACCCTAGTCCGAAGCTCAGTGAAGGACAAGGGTCTGGTTTTAACCAGGCTAGAGAAGAACCGGACTGCATCAGAACAGTGCATAGTGCAGAATATGGACCCAGACTGATGAACTAATGACAGACAGCTGAGCAGAATGACAAAAATCAGGAGCAGGTGAGAAGTGAAACTAACTGAAGCAGCAGAAACAAATCAGACAAACAGAACACCAAAATAACAAGCTTGGTCCTGATCCGAAACACATAGATCCATCAAAAACTGGTCAAAGGCACAGATCCTGACAATGTGTCTGTGAATATGGAGAAGGCTTGTGACTGAGACGTTCTGTTTGGGGTTCTGCAGAACTTTGTGGTACTGGGGTCCATTTATGGGTTATCTGGTCACCAGGTCTGGTGTCTATATGCAGAGGATACGCTGGAATTATATCAGTTTTGCTAAAGGACAGTATAAGGACTGCATCGATACATTTCCAGACACTTGAGATAAACTTTCTTATGATAAACAAGTAAAAACAAGAGTTTATTTGCCTTATTGTAATATCTGTGGAGCCTCATTACGGCAGCAATGAGAATAACATCTTGTCTTAAAGCAGCTTCAGCAGCTGGTTTTATAAGGGAGTGTGGTGTTAACATCTGTCGGAGGGCTCTTCACTGCCACTGATTTCTCGTTACATTTATGTCCTCTTCTGTGAAGAACTCTGCTTACATTGATGCACTCCTGATGGACAACAAGAAGAGAACAGCTGCAGATGTTAAAGTCCCTCATTTATTCAGTCTAAACCTAATCCTTTGACTCACAACACAAATAATAACCCAAACTCCATGTTTAAAGCAAAGCAGTATGCCTTGGTTTTACTATTGTCTTTGTTGTTTTGTTTATCCCAATTTGAATAAAAGAAATAGAAACTTTCTAATATAATATTTATGGCATTTTAATCGTGTGTGTTGGATGGTTCAGTCTTTCGGCGTGCTGCCTCGTGCATGAGGCTGCAGAACAGCATTGCCTCTCTATAGTTGAAGTTTTGGACCGTGCACTTTTTTCTCCTGCAGGTTTCCAGTAAACCCAGAAAAAACGACATTAAATGGAGGCCCACACTTCAGTCTTTATGAACTGGTCAAGAGGTCTGAAGCAATCCGTTAAAGTGGAGCCAGTTTCGTCGTAAAGGGATGAGGCTGGCAGTTTGGAAGATTAAAGATTAAAGGACGAAAAGGCTAAAGGAGCACAATTTTATTATTGAAACGTTTGAAATGTGGACGTTTGAGTCACGTCTTTAATACTGGTTTTATATCTCCCAGTTAAAAACTTGAAAATTACAACAGAACATTTTTTTTAATTATCTAAATGGCAGTTTCCATTACTTCAGATTAGAATTTTAAATATAAAATATTCAGGATTATAATTTGGGTGAAATTATCAAAAAAGGGTGAATTGCTCTCTTCAGGTTGAGGGTGAAGTTCTGCCTCAACTGGAAGAGTTCAAACATCTCAGGGTTTTGTTCACGAGAGAGGGAAGAATGGAGCGTGAAATAGACAAGACGTATTGGTGCAGCGTCTGCAGTATTGTGGACTCTGTGCCGGTCTGTTATGGTGAAGAGGGAGCTGAGCTGTAAGGCAAAGCTCTGTTTGTCCCTACCCTCACCTCTGGTTACAACCTCTGGGTAGTGACTGAAAGAATGAGATCATGGATACAGGAGGTTGAAATGAGTTTCCTCTGCAGGGAAGCTGGACTCTCCCTTAGAAATAAGTCAAAAAGTCAAAGTCAAAGTCAACTTTATTGTCAGAACTGCAATATGTACAGGACATACACAGGATTGAAATTGCGTTTCTCTCAGTCCCTCGGTGAAACAGTAACCGTCTAAACACTAAACACTAAAACATTTAATAAACGTAAGCATAAAATAGTAAGAGTGTAACACTGTCCCGAGTTTTTTCATAGTAGTATGAAAGTATGAAAATTTACACCAACACTGAAACACCAAACACCCCTGAAACACCAAACACCCCTGAAACACTAACTTAAGGAGAGAAGTTCAGTTGTCAGAAGAGACTCAGGCCCTGTACACACGTAGCCTGGTGTTTGAAAAACGAATATTTGCGCAAAAAAAATATCTCTGTCCATACATGTTTGAATATTTATAATGTTTGTTTACATGTCCCGTTTTTTTCACCACAGAACGTTGTAAAGTTGTAAAGAATAGGGCAGTGTAGTGCTGTCACAACCCTTCAACCCATGCAGCCACACTTCCTGTTATTTTATTTTTTTCTTTCGTTTGTGTGGACAGACCGTGAGGTTGAACTACTATTAAATACCGTGTTGGAGTACAAAATTAATAAAACGCAGGAAAATGTCGACTAGGAATCATGTCAGAGCAGGTATGTTGACTTTTTAGTGCTTTTTTTAGAGCATTATGTGACGTGAGCGCCGCTCCAGCTGGACCGGCAGACCCAGTTCTGCCGGTCCAGCTGGAGCAGAAAGCTCCGTTCTGAAAGTCCACACGCAGACTCGAAAACGGAGAGTTCTCAAATCTTCACTTTGGCCGGAGTTTTGTTATTATTCGTTTATAGTTACATCAACCGGCGTTCACGTGTGGGTGAAAGGCTAAACCGCATGATAAACTGTTCGGTTTTACTGATAAACGGCTACGTGTGTACAGTGCCTCAGAGTAGAACTGCTGCTCCTCCACATCGAGAGGAGCCAGCTGAGGTGGTTCAGAAATCTGATAAGGATGTTTAATGGTTCGGGCATGTCCGACTGGGAGGAGACCCCAAGACATGGACACGCTGGAGAGGCTACGTCTCTCGGTTGGCCTGAGAACACCATGGAGTCCTCCCAGAAGAGCTCGAAGAGGAGGCTGTGGAGAGAGATGTCTGGACCTCCCTGCTCAAGCTGCTGCCCCGAGACCGGACTTCAGAACAAGTGGAAGATGATGGATAAATGGGTGGATGGATGGGTGGATGGATGGCTGGAAGGATGCATCATTTTGGTGATGTCTTGTTTTCTTGTTATCACATGCATCTCCATCCTGTGTCTGCTCAGCTTCAGCTGTTCCATCTGCTCACCTGTCCAGTAGAACCACTCCTGGCTGTTTACTGGTCAATGTTCTGTTCAGTTTCCTGGATCCAGTGGCAGAACGTTGTGTTCGTTCTGACCTTCATCACCGTCCTGCCACCTGAGATTTGTTTTAGGGACATTTTAATCCCCTGTCCTCCTGAACTACGGGACAAAGCAGTGGGTATAGTTTACCACAGCCTGGTGGTTCAAGTCTCCATCTGTGTGGTCACTCTTTTTTTTTTTACTGGATAATCTTAATCTGAACTAAAAGATAAGACAAGCCGCAGTCCATCTGGGATTAGCTGTAAAAATATTATTTTAAGCGTCATAATGAAATGTAACTGTCTGCAGTTGGTTTTTAGTGTTTGTTTGGTCAAACTGATGTCCAACTGGAGCCAGCGCGTCAATTTATTTAAAGAGCACATTTAAAATAACACACGTTCAACCAAAGCGCTGAATAATAAATAAAGCAACCACCCCCAAAACAATAAAACCTCAACTTTTCAGTTAAACAAAGCAGCTAAATTAATGATAGTCCCAAAAAAAAACAATCTAATGCAGCGAGCCGATGCAAAAGATTAAATTCCAGTTATGTTGGTGAATGGGAGGAAGCTCACGACTGTGCCGGGCCTTGAAACCCGTTTTCAGACAGTTTCTCATGTTGCTTAAAAGCAGGAAGGGAAACTAGCAGGCACGTCCAGAAGTAAAGAGGAAAAAAGACTCCAGGAAAAAGAAGGAAGGGAAAAGAGAGAGACGAGCTTCGGTTTGAATTTCCGCCTCATGTGTCCAAAAACACCATTATGGGTGACTTGTTTTTACAGCCTCTTATCACTAATGTAATTCCCCCGTCATGATGTAACGGCCTATTTTCCTTTGGCAGAGCACATTCCCAGCTAACATGTCACTTTCCTCCCGCTCCAGCATAAACACACATGGGGTTTGGATAATAATGCTGCGGGGGTTATCTTATCTACGGAGCAAGCTGTCCAAGCATTCAGGGTCAAGCTCTGCACCCAAACCATGACGGAGGGTGCAGGCTTCATTTAACCGGGCTGCACATTCATCAGGACTGCTGTTTCTGTGCGCTTGGAGATTGCTGCTCCGTTTGATGAGTCTTTCTCTGATCGCGTTGACCCAGAGAGGCAGCATGAATGGAAAGAAGCCTGTGGCTGCTGCTCACCATATACTGGTCCAGAAGGTGTGACAGTAGTTCTCCTCTTTTTAATGCTAGTGTTTAAATTAGGGATGCACCGATCCACATTTCTCACTTCCGATCCGATACTTTATAACTGAGTATCGACCGATACCGATACTTTTCCGATCCGATACTGTTCAGGTATGTGACTCTGTATAATGAAACTTTCATACCCAAACTATTCATTTAAACATTGTGTGAGATAAACCCAATGAATACGCTCATAAGTCTTACAATAGGGAACCCACTGACTTTAACAGCACACAGGACATGAGGCAAGTATACCACACACATGTCCTCCTTACTCATGGTGCAGCTGAAAAAAACTAAAAAAGTCCTAAGCATGATGGGAAAGACAACACAGCCACTCTCCTTAACCACTAAGAGAGTGGATTTTGTTGTCTTTCCCATAATGCTTAGCATTTTTTTTGTTTTTTCAGCTTTAGCTGGACAAACTATTGGTTATAACTATTGGTTATAATGGGTAAGACAACAAAACCCACTCTCTTAGTGGTTAAGGGGAGTGGCTGTGTTGTCTTTCCCATCATGCTTAGCGCTTTTTTAGTTTTTTTTTCAGCTGCACCATGAGTAAGGAGGACATGTGTGTGGTATACTTGCCTCCTGTCCTGTGTGCTGTTAAAGTCAGTGGGTTCCTTATTGTAAGGCTTAAGAGTATCTTCATTAGGTTTAACTCATACCATGTTAAAAAGGGCAGTCACAGAATGTGATTGAACACAAGTGCTCTTTGAAGCTGGTATTGGAAAAATATCGGCAGGTTGGATCCGATATCCGATACTTAAATAATGCTGATACTGGATCGGATCTGTCCCATCCACCCTAGTTTAATTGCAGAGTGAATGCTTCTTGCAGTGATTCTTGCAGAAGACCTTGCTGAAAAACAGTTTAAATTAGCTTTAAAAAAACTGACATGCATCTGAAATGAAAGAACAAGCCTAAAGTAGCAGAAGAAAGCAGAACGAGCACATATTTGCTCAATAAGGTGTACATAAGCTAAAATTAGCACAAACAATTTGGAAATCGGCTTAAAAACACTAAAATTATCACACACACTAAAAACCCATCTAAGAAGTGGCCCAAAAGGCAGAAAGACTAACCTATGAGAAGTAAGTGGAAAAAGCTGTAGAATTAGCTGAAAAAGCTCAAATTTGCATAGAAACAGCTAAATAGTAATTGAAATAGCAGAAAAAGCTGAAACTAGCAGAAATAAGCTGAAAAGAGCACACCCGGCCAGTAAGCTGATATTAGCAGAATGAAGCTACGGTAATTAAGCAGAAAGTAGCAGTAATTAGCAAGAAAAACTTGAATTTATCTGAAAACAGCTGACTTTAGCTTAAAAAAAATCTAAAAAGCAGCAAAAAATTTAAAACGAGTTTGAATTAGTATAAGAAAGCAGAAATAACTAATTTGCCCAATTAGGATGAAAGAAGCAAACATGAGCACAGAAAGTGGAAAGCATCTGAAAAAGTTGAAATTAGCAACAAACTGCTGAAAAGTAGCTAAAAATACCAAAAGAAGCTGAAGTTACGACATTTTAGCTGAACTGGGCTGAAACAAGATTGAGTTAGTGCAAAAAATGTGGAATCGGCTGAAAAGGATAAAATAAGCATAAACAGCGTACTGTAATAGTACTAAATAAAATGGTAGAAAACGCTGAAATTTGCAGAAATAATCTGAAAGGAGAATACAGTAACAAACTGAAATTAGCAAACAGATGTTAGAAGAAGCACAAATATGTTGCAGTTAGCAGAAAGAATCTGAAAGGAGTACAAAACAACAACAACAACAAAATGCTGAATTTATTTGATTTTGTTTTTATTTGCACAAAGAAGCTGAAGTAGAACAAAATGTGAAAGGAGCAGTAAAAGGTTGTAAACACATCTAAAGATTTCAAGGATTAAAAAAATGAGCTCAGCTTATTTTCTATGAGAAAAAAATTTCAGAAAAGACTAAATATTTCAAAAAGCTAAAGTTGCACCAAAACCAAAAGTCATAGAAGGATTTTTCTAAAAGAGCTGAATTGTTTTGATTTATGTTTTGTTGAAATAACACAAATTGTGGAACAAGAAATATTCAGAAAAACATACAGAAGAAAAATGGATCACAGTAGAGTGATGCTTCAGAAACATCCACACAATAACAGGAACATGAAGAAAAATGTTTCAAAAACATTAAAGTACAAATTTCTGTGTTTATTTTAACAGACGTTCAAACTGAAAGCAGATTTCCACCAGACGCTATAAATCACTGAAAGGTTCATCAAAGGAACAAGCCTAAAGGAGTGCACGTCGCGTCACACGACACGTCAGATTTAAATAGAATATTCTCAGTCTTTAACACTCAATTCTAAGTTGTGAATGACTGTCAGCTACTACCACGCCACATTTTAGCTCGTATCCGTGACAATTTTTAATTAAAATGTATTCATTTTAAAATACAACACAAAACAATCCTACAATCTAGGCTTATACAACTTGTAAATAAAATGAAGGGTAGCAGAAAGAAGAAAAAAAATCTTATTGTATCTGCCCCCTCTTTCAAACAATCAAATCAAACAACAATCATATGCAAATAACTGATCAAAAACAAACAATTCACCATAATCATCGAACTACAATACAACATACGTAACAGCATTTCATATATATTTTTGCAATTGTCCAGTTTTAATCATTTTCTTAAATGTGATCATTGTTTTTGCATTTTTAACTTCATTCTCCAAACCATTCCACAATCCAATTCCACGGATTAAGGTTGACCGACCCTTCAAACTGGTTCTATATTTTGGTTTAACAAATATTTCTATTCCCTTGATATTATAATAGCTTTGTTGTTTAACACAATTTATATGGATATTCAAAGGTAGTTCATTTTTATGAGCTCTATACATAACTGACAAAATATTATAATCCACTAAGTCATGGAATTTCAATAACTTCAGTTGATAAAATAATGTGCTTGATGGATGACAGTAATGTTTTCTAGTGATTATTCTTACAGCTCTTTTCTGTAAAACAAAAATAGGCTCCGTAATTGTTTTACGTGCTTTACCCCAACATCAATACGATAAATTAAATGTGGAACAATAATTGTGTTATACAACAAACATTGACAGTTGTCGCATTTCTGTTCTCACTATAGATAATTGGCCGTGGCGGCCATCTTGACTTGGTTTGACAACAAAAGTTCATGAGTTGTCGATGTATAATCAGAGATTATTCTCTGAGTTTCTTTAAAATCTGCCCACTGGTTCTTGAGTTATTTTGCTAACAAACACCAATAAATCTAGAACCAGACAGCCAGGTGACAAATATTACAAAAACAATAATAATCACATTATCATGGCATATCTGGCAGTGAGTGATCAGAACTAGGTGGACCTTCTAACAATATGACAACAATATAATAATGTAGACAAACTGTTTAAATTCTGACCCACTGCCGGGTCAGAACACGTCCAGAACCGCAGCGCTACACGTCAACGGACCAGCAGAGGAAGGAGTCCTGGTCTGATGGATGCCGTTTCCATCATATGGATGGTCAGTGTCTTACCTGGAGAAGATGAGGTGCATTATGGGAGGAAGGCGAGCCGGCGACAGCTGAGCGATGCTTGGTTCTGATGGAGAAATTATTTTCATTCAAAATAGTTTGTGTTGACTCCAAACTCTCCATTCGACAGAGCTAAACTCACAGCCGAGGGGATACGCTGGGGTGAGCGCCGAGAATATTCAAGAAGCTGAAACTGAGATGCTAAGACTTAAAGAAGCATAACACTAGCTAAAAGGAAATTAAAAAAGCAGCTGCTAAAAGTAGCTGAAAACAGAACAGTAGTTAAAATGAAATCCAGTAGAAAAACAGCTGAGAGCTAAAAGTAGCAAAAGAGAAGGTAAAAGCTAAAATGATCAGAAGCTAAAAATAAAGTGAGTGTCCTGAACTAAATAAAAAAAAATGGCTCAATTTTCTACGGCTTGAAGAAACGTGAATGCATTTAAATTAAATAAAAATATTAACTGAACTTAAATGGAAAATAAAACTATGTCGGAGCTGTAAAAAATTATAAATGAGCTAAATGATAGAGTAGTAGTAATTCAGCTAAAACAGCTGAAAGTATGAACAAATGATTAGGGGAAAAAAAACTTTATTAAAAGCAATGTTTGACTAACAATTTAAACTGACTAAAGATGTTTAAGATGCCAGATGTTCCTGGACTTCACGGACCAGAAGCATGAAGCAGGTTCAGGAGGAGGTTGCCCTCTCATAAATCTGTCGTCGCCGTGGCACACAGTAGAAGCCGGGCCGGCCTCGGCAGATTTACACCGTGCAGGGAATGATAGGCAGATCTGGGGAGGGGGAGGTGGGGGCTCCAGTGACACTGTCCAGGCAGAGGGGAGCACTCCAACAAAGACTCTACAGAACCGAGCGCTGAACGCGTGTTCCACTTGAAGGTCAGGGAGGAACCATGTCTCCGAGGTGGACATGTCTGTGTGTCTCCGAGGTGGACATGTCTGTGTGTCTCCGAGGTGGACATGTCTGTGTGTCTCCGAGGTGGACATGTCTGTGTGTCTCTGAGGTGGACATGTCTGTGTGTCTCCGAGGTGGACATGTGAGCTAGTGTCAGTGCTGCTGAGGCACAGAGGCCTACAGAATGGGAGGAACCAGCCAAGAGTAGGTGCCCAATACGTCAATTGCAAAGCCATTTGAGTAGATCGCCTGGCAAAATAGACATCAGCCTTTTATTTATTTACAGGTGGTCCTCGACTTACGACGTAGATCCGTTCCTACGAGGTGTCGTAAACCGATTTTCGATGCAAGTCCAAATATACGTAAATACTGCACCATATACATGTACAGTACTGTATTACCAAGCACTTAGCCTATCCTAATACAGTACCTTACATAATTATCAAAAAACACATACGTTTGGGAGCCATAATGAAGGGAAAAAAGAGTTAATGGCCTACCAGGGTGCTGTTGACTCCGTATTCCTCCGTCCATCGGCCGTATTCTCTATTAAGTTCACGACGTAAAACCGCCGTCCAGCTCGGTCCATCTGCCGTATTCCCAGACGTGTATGTACCATATAGGCGAATGAGGCGGTTGCCTGGGGCCCCCAATAAGCAGGGGCCTCGGACCCGCCCCGGCCAGTCACCTACATCCCTAACATTGCTCCTGCTTGTTAATGTACGTTTAACATAAAAATAATTATAGTTACGATGAAAACAATCATTAAAAATGCAATACAAAAACGGTCGATTTCTGTACACCCCTACTAAAATGGACTATTCCATCATGACATCACCCAAAAATACAGGAAGTGCTGTATGCTGCTTGAGTGAGAAGCGGGAGAGAGGAGACAGAAAAAAGATGAAGCCAACTCGAAGATACGAAAGTGGAGCGGAAAAACGCAAAAGGCATGAAAAAACCAAAACGTATGTTTCGACACTACCAAAAGTGACAACATTTTTTAATTGGTCTAAAACTTCATCGACTGCTGATAATGATGGGCGGCCCATAAGTGTGGGGGATCCGGAGAGGAAGAAGTGAATGCTGCCGAGGCAGTGACTCAAGACAAAGATGAAGACGAGGTAAGAGGTTTAGGAAATATTTTGTAGGTTTGGTAAAGAAATCCTGACAGTAATCAGCTGAGACAACCACTATTTTCATGTTTTCTTTCTGTATCAAAATATTAAAAGATATTCAGCCTAAATCTTCTGACTTAAAACGAGGAGAGATAGAGGGGATTTTATATTTTACCTACTTTAGCTGCTTGTTTATTATATTATTAAATTATATTAGTTATTATATTATTAAAATATACGGACTATACATTGAATAGAATAGATCTAAAATATTCCACAGTTATCTATTTTTTTCTCAACCATTTTACAAAATATTTGACTGTTAAAACTTCATTAGATTATCGTTGTTTTGTTATTTGATCCATAGTCACTCCATTAATTACATTACAAAGCACAACTTATAGCTTTCAGAGTAATGCAAAAACGTGTTTTTTTTTTTAATAATGACTGGTTTGCTTTGGACAGAAATGCCACTGTTAGTTTAAAACAACATAATCAAAAGGCTAGGATTACTAAATTAAATTGTTATCTAAAATGTAAACAATAATACAAATGAAAAGTGACATTCCCTGCTGCATGCTCAATAATCCAAGTGGAAAAATCTGTGACATTATTTGAGTCATTTAGTTTACAGTTTGTGTAAGTCTTAAGGTTTAAAAGTCAAAACTTTCAGTCTTAATTATGGAAACTTGGATAAATGTAATAATGTATGTATTAAATGTAATAATGTCTTATTTTTCCTTTTATTTCCTCCAACACTAACATTTTTCTTTTTTTCAGATGCAGTCTTTAAACATGCATCATTAAAGAGCAGAAACAAGACAGAAGACAACTTTCATAGAAGTCCAGCTGAATAATCAAGGTAATTCATGATCACTTAATGCTGTAAAAAATGTCTCATGCCTGGACATCTTGCTGTTCATATCGAGCCAGTGTGTGAATTCATCTCAAAGTACCGCATCACAACTACACACACTCACTTTTTCACATTGATCTAACAACTGTTCCCTGTTACAGAATACAGTATGTAATACAACATTAAAATAATTGAAGTTGTGAAAAACTTCTAATTTAGGAAAATATATTTCTACTGTATTGCTCACATCTACCCTCTCTATTCGTTTTGTGTTTATTTAGTGTTGTTGAATTTTGATGTAAGGCTTGATTTAGAGCCTTTTTTTGCAATAATAAAACGTGTTTTGCAAAAAGACTTTAAAGGATGGTTGTACCTTATTAAAGTAGAGAAAAAAACGGTTGTTTTTATTGTCTAGTTCCCAGTACTGTATTAGAGTATGAACATGAAAATCTTTGACCTTCAGGGCAGGGCCTAATGGTACATTTAGGCTGACTTGGGGGAGGGCCCCTTTACAAAGGTTTGCCTGGGGCCCCAACATGTCTAAGTCCGCCACTGCGTATTCCGTTCCGTTTACGACGTAAAACCGCTTTCACAGTACAGTTTTGTTTTGTTTTTTGAATGTCCAGAGGACCAGACTTAGCTTTTTTAGAGAGTACAGTGCAGTATTCCTTCGCTACTACGTTTACAACGTAAAACCGGAAACTGCGTAACTCGGCTTTTCAAAATATATATATATAATTTTTTTTTAATGGGAGATGCGTCATAACCCCGAAACGTCATAACTCGAGACCATCGTAACCCGAGGACTACCTGTATTTATTTATTTATTTTTAGATAGGCGTCAGCCTATCATCCATCCTCACTGAGAGTCCAGGCCTTTTCGGACACATAGGTCACCACGCATGTGCAAACAACGGCTCCAAACACAACTGAGTTGCCTCCAGTTTGATTCTTCTAATGTAAACTTCAGAAAGTGTTTAACATGAGTGGAGGAGCTGGACCGAGTGAGAAGCAGAAAACTACCGTTTCCACACAGAACGGAAAGAGGGTGTTTGCTTTTCACAATGTCATGGTCGAAGTGCGTTTACCTCATCTACAAGTGCACCATCGCTGTTCTGAAGAAGGGAAGAGCGGAGAGGCACTTTCTTACTGTTAATAAAAACTATGACACAAAACAAGCTGAGAAAAAAAGGTGAAGGAACCAAAATCCCAGTTACAGGTAGGGATGGGGCCGATCCGATCCAGTATCGGTATCGGTATCCGATACCAGCATTATTTAAGTATCGGGTATCGGATCAAACCTGCCGATACTTTTCCGATCCAGCTTCAAAGAGCACTTGTGTTCAATCACAATCTGTGACTGCCCTTTTTAACATTGTGTGAGATAAACCCAATGAAGACACTCTTAAGCCTTACAATAGGGTTCCCTATTGTAAGGCTTAAGAGTGTCTTCATTGGGTTTATCTCACACAATGTTAAAATGAATAGTTTGGGTGCAAAAGTTTCATTATACAGAGTCAAATACCTGAACAGTATCGGATCGGGAAAGTATCGGTATCGGTCGATACTGAGTTAATAAGTATCGGTATCGGATCGGAAGTGAGAAATGTGGATCGGTGCATCCCTAGTTACAGGGAGTCCCCGACTTACGAACGAGTTGCGGACCTAAGGACCGTTCGTAGGTTGATTTTGCCATAGGTCGGAGTCCACCCAAGCCGCCACTGACTACACGTATATGTATGTTACTGTACAGTTACCAAGCACTTTGCCTATCCTAACACACCTAACACAGTGTAGTGCGTAATTACAGTATCACAAAACATATACGTACATGTACATTTGGATAAATAACAAATATTAATTTCTTACTTTGAGCTGGTCAAAGCCTGTCTTCGTCTTTTAGCATGTTAGCTCTTGCACGTCTGAGCTCCCCAGCTTCGTTCTGCTCCACACGGTCCAAACTGTTTACAAGAAGGACTGTTAACTTGCTAACTCCATAGCCTACATTTGGAGCCAGAAAAAGAGTTTAATAACTTACTGAAAGCCGTTTCTCTGCGGTGTTCGTCCATCCAAAACTAAGCTGCCCGCGTTAGCTGATGTTAGCCCCCGCCATTAGCTGCACTCATTAGCATGTTAGCCCATCCAAAAAGGCTGTTGGAGTTGTTTCTCCACGTTAGCTCGGTGTCCCCCAACATCTTAGGCTACCAAGCGGACATCGAGGCGAGCTCCCGGATGCAGATGGCCTCGCTGCGGCCTGTCGGCTCGGTGTCCCCGCGTTAGCATTAGCTGCGTGTTAGCCCAGCCCATGAGACGGTGTCGGCCAGCGTGGTGGGAGCGATCGGCGGGTGCTGCTCCAGGCCTGAGACGTCCACAGAGTTCACTGAGCGTTTCCAGCTAATGTTTCCGTATGAGGCAACCCTGATCGAACACACGTCCTCCAAAGCCAGCTGGCTGCTGCCGTGACTGGAACTAAGCGTGAAATGGAGGACATGGCGGCATTTCCAAATACTGCCGGAAGCTGCACAAATATGATAAAAAATTATAATTTTTATTATAATTATTATTTATAAAGCCTTTAAAACAACCAGAGCTGCAACAAAGTGCTGTACACATGAAATTAAGAACATTTAAACACACACACACAAAATTATTATTATTATTATTATTTTCATATTTTATAATTAATTATGATTCATGCCGTAAGTCCGAGTTGCCGTAGGTTGAGGGGCCCGTAAGTCGCGGACTCCCTGTATCTGGACAGCAGTCATTTTTGAGCACAGCAGCGAAGCATCACTCTGGGTGACTCACTTTAATAGTTGTTAAACACAAGAAGTATTTTCAAGATGGAGAGATGGTAAAAGAAGCAGCTGGCTCGTTTTTTAGACACTTAAAAAAAAAAGAATTATCTTCCATCAAAGCTCTCCAGGTATCAAGAAATACGGTTATGGTTAGAATCAGCTGTCAGGGCTGAATTTTCACTTTTGTTCTCAAATTACAAACATGAAGTTATTCTTGTTTTCAGTTCCTTTGTGTGAACAGCACACATTATTGTTGCATATTCATACCTGCTCACAACAGACTCGTGTTTAGTGGGGGAAAAAAAACGTTTGCTGAAACTAAGATGGCCGCTGGGGCCCACCCTCTACTCTGGGGCCCGCCCTCTCCCTCACCAACTCCTCCTTAGCACCAGCAAACTTTTTTTTTTTTTTTCCAAGTTCAAGTTCAAGTACATTTCATTGTCATTCACATATTGACAAAGTTGTTATAATCTTAAGGGGACAGAGATACTGTATTTGTAAAACCAAAATTCAGAACTAGTTTGAAGGGACGGTCTACCTCAATCCAGGGAATTGGATTATGGAATGGTTTGGAGAATGAAGTTAAAAATGCCAAGTCAATATGTACATTTAAGAAAATGATCAAAACAAAATTGTTAAAAATATATACATGAAGTAGCGTAATGTGCATTGTATTAGTTAGAAAATTAGAAAGAGTTATTCATTTTGTTCTGTTAGAATATTTGTATTGTTTGAACTGATTATTTGAAAAAATGGGCAGATATAATAAGATTTTTTTCTTCTTTCTGCTACCTTTCTTTTTTTTAAATATTTTGTACGTTATCATTCACTGTTTTGTATTGTGGGGTTTTTTTGTTAAAAAAAGAACACATTTAATAAAATTTAATAAAATATGGTACATGAGTTGGAACAAAACTGTGTAATAGAGCCCCAGTTACATCCAATAATAGCAAAAATATAAATTGTAAAAAGAAACGGTAATAAGGATTTAAGATATGGACTAAGAAATACACTCAACTAAGAAATATGCTAAACACTAATACAGTAGTACCTTGTTTATTGTGGGGGATTTGTACCCCGAAGCTCCGCAATAAGTGAAAAACCAGGAAGTAGGGATAAAACTGTTACCACACTCTTGCGATATTCTAAACAATGTTTCTAAACTCTAAACGCTCTAAAGAACACAGAATGTCATGATTTCCCTCTCTGCCTCCGCTGCTCGCAGCCACCTGCAAGCGCTCTTGGCCACGCCCACTAATCCTCTCTGTATGGAGAACAGCTGATCAGCTGCAGGAGGAAGCTTTTTTTTCTGCAGCTGTGAGCTGCACAGGTGCTAAATAATTTTAAATAATTTATTTTAAATTAAAATGCCATGCAGAGTGTGTGGATCATCTATCAATCAGCCAATTGTGTCATGTCCAATCTTATTTAAAAAAAAACGCGATAGAGCGAGTCTGTGAAAAACGAACCGCGAAGTAGCGAGGGACTACTGTAGTGCAAAACAATAAGCTGAACAACAGCAGCAGGAACATTAGTCTGTGTGAGTAGATGAGTACGAATTAATACAGCAGCATGTAATAATCAGCAGCATGAGATCAGCATGCATTAGATCAGCAGCATTCCACTTCCATTATGGAGTACAGGTAGTCCTCAACTTACGACGGAGGTCCATTCCTACGCTGCGTCGTAACTCAAATTTCGACATAAGTCGGAACATACGTAAATACTTCACCTTATACGTACAGTACTGTATTTTACCTAGCACTTAGCCTATCCTAACACAGTACCCTACATAATTATCAAAATACACATACATTTGAGAGCCATAATGAAGGGAAAAAAATAGTTAATCTCCTACTCTGGAATGCTGGTGAAGCCATTTTCTCCATTCTTCCATCCCTCCTCAGTATTCTCCATTCATTTACGTCGTAAAACCGCCGTCCATAAAACAGCTACTTTTCCACAGCTGCTGCCTGTCCAGCTTGGTCCAACAAGTTTTGTTTTAATGTCCAAAGGACCAAACGTAGCTTTTTTTTAGAGAGTACTGGGCAGTATTACTCCGCCGCTACGTTTAGAACGTAAAACCGGAAACTGCGTAACTTGGCTTTTCAAAATAAAAATTTCAATTTTAATGTTTTATTTTTTTTCAATGGAGATGCGTGTCGCAACCACGAAACGTTGTAACTCGAGACCGTCGTAAGTCGAGGACTACCTGTACCCTGTACTGTATATTGTTTGTGGGAATCAGGCTGAAAAGGTGTGGCCCCCGCTGCTCCACATGCTCATGTTTCTGTTACGAGGGACAACGCCTCCTCGTGCACCACACCTGAGCGTACGCGTACGAGGCTGAGGCTCACGCACGTCGAACTGCTCGTGCACGTGTGCGCGTTTCCACGTGAATTCACATTGTAATAAGCGCTGGGCGGGTGCAGCAGCCGCTGTAGCGTTACCTCACTAGTCCCACAACAAATTACATTCACTTGTGAGCTTAATAAATTGGTGTCAGAGTGCAGGGAATAATTATGTTCTGCAAATATGAAGCATTAGGCCCGCGCCGCACGCCGGCACATTTCCACACAGAACACAGAATCAGCACTTTGTGACAGCTTGGGAAATTAAGTTTGGCTGAAAAAACAGCCGCTCCAGATTCATTTTACCTGGATGTGTTTAAATACGACGCTGTTTGTTGTAATAAGTGCAGATTTTTTGTTCAAGTCTGACCTGGGTGGGGACTTTGTTCACACGTTTGAGGAAAGACACTAAAATACTCACCTGCAGCACGATTACGTGCACTTTTATCTCCATTAAAATAAAAAAAGGCGTTCACTACAAGATCAATGGACTTTATTTGTTACAGAAGACGTTTCAAATAACTGGTGAACAATAAAGTGGTAACAAATAAAGTCCAGTTGATCTTGTATTCAGTGCTGGGCAGCGCTAATCCAAAAATTAGTTCCGCTAAAGCACTTATTAATTTATTTAGGTCCGCAATTTCAAAAGCGCTTATGTATTAGCAACGTTAGCGGGCGCTAATGCTAATGTGCTAACGTGCAAATGGTGAACTACTTTTTAAAATCCAGCAGATTTGACCATTTCGTGAAACTGTCGAGCTCAGAAAACCTTGTGCTATAAAGTCAGCTAAGAAATATATTTTTTTCAGTAAAGAAATAATTGTTTTTACCGTGTTTTGTTGTAAAGTCCCTTGCTTCTGTGGTCGCCGCCATTTTGAACAGGGCAAATGAGGCGCTGACGCGTCGCGTAGGCCGCTGAGAAACATCCATAAGTTCACCCTCCATGTTAAAAACTCTTCGTCTGACTCTTCGAAAACAAGCAATAAGGCTGCAGAGTAACACACTGGCTGCTAACTGCTATAGAGAGAGCGCTCTCTCTAGCCAAGAGACTGAGGGGGACGCTTTTTTGTCACGGACCACATCCGGCGCTGACAGGATATGGTCTGTTAGCAGTCGTCCGGTTGATTTAAGAGCTCGTAAATAAGTTTTTTTTCGTTTTTACTGATAGATAATTAGTTATTAGCGGTACTGCATTTTAAATAAAAATACCGCAAATCCGCTTATGAATTATAAAAGTTAGTCAATCCGCTGTAACGCTGACAAATTGTTTAGGTCCGCTATGAGCGGATTAGCGCTTTAGTGCTCCCTGGCGGACTGGCGCCCACCTTTGCTTGTATTGAACGCCTTTTTTGATTTTATCATGTCCTGGACGACTGAGAATCTTCACCAGCATTTTATCTCTGTTATTAACCATTTCAGCACACAGGGATGGGTCAGAGCTGACGGGATGAGTATGAAGACAAACTGATGAAACACTCAGCAGTTTGCTCCATCATCCGTTTTGATCATTTTTGTTGTTTGGCCATACTGTACAAGAATACCAATTTTAGAATAATTTTATTTCTAAAAAAAAAAAAAATCTGTTTTTGTCTCAGTTTGTGAGAACGGGAGGTGAAAACAAAAAAATCTTCAAATTTTTTATTTATTTCTGCTCTAGTGAAAATTAGACAAAACTTGAAATTAAATTAAAAAAAATGCATTAAATTTGTGGTGGAGCCTTTTATGTAAATAGTTTTTGTTAAACATTTTCTCCTCCCTCATTAAAACATTTAGTTTGATGCAAAGAGAAAAGAGAAGCAGATTAACTGACTGTAAAGTGTCTAATTTTAACAAGAATGCAGAAAAACTCTATGTTAAAATCATCCAACAGTCTGATTATCTGATTATTAATCTGAATATTAATCTGAATATTAATCTGCTGACAGTTACAGCCCTCATGGTACAGAAGTGTTTAAACATTTGCATCATGATTATAATTCTCTGTGTTCCAGGATTCATATTTCTGCAGCAGTGTTCCTGGTCGGACCATGGGGGGGCGCTCTTGAGCCACAGAGACAAATGGAGGTTTGCTCAGAAAAACAAAACAAAACAGAAATGCTCTCTCACACACAAACACACAAAGTGTGAGAGTGAACCAGACCTGCAGACCCCCCCCCCACCACCTCGGTGCAGTCGGACTGTACCTGGAGTCGCTCGGCCTCCTCGGGAGGGGCTCGGTCTCATTGTGCGGCACCGGCCTGTCTTGTTTGGATGTGTAGGAGCTTTTCCCAGGGTTTGTGCTGCCAGTGTGTGGAGTCCAACCTAAAACCCTTTCCTGTCATTCAGAACCGGTTCCTTCCCCCGTCTAAACACCCCACCCCCTCCACAAACATGAAATCAGCTTCTCATGTGAGAGAAAATGAGGTTAAACTCCTGATTTATTGTGTGAACGCTGATGAAGCATTCACTGTGGTACATTTTTCTGCATCTTTCTTGTCTGGTAGTTTTCAAACTATTTCAATAAATCATAATCAAAACATTCAGCTCGTTCAGGACAATACTGCTATCTTTTTTGGTATTGGTGCAACTTTAGCTTTTCGAAATAGCCTTTTCTGCCACTTTTCTCTCATATAAAATGAATTGAGCTCATTTTACATCCTTCATTCATTCAACCTTTGTTTAGACAGGTTAATCCCATTGAGCCTCATGCAGGGACTCATTTACAAGAGATACCTGAAAACGAGACTTCACATCTTTCCAACCTTTAACTGCGCCTTTCACATTTTGTTCTGCTTCAGCTTCTTTTAGCTCCCTTGTGCTAATTTAAACCTTTTTTCAGCTACTTTGAACTAACTAACTTCAGCTCTTTTTTTCAGCTGTGCTCCTTTCAGCTTATTTTTGCTAACTACAAAATTGTTGTGCTTCTTCTTAATTTCTTTCTACTAATTTCAGCTTGTCATGCTCCTTTCAGCTTATTTATGCATAGCTACTATTTAGCTGTATTATGCTAGCTAATTCATGTTTGCGTTCATTTAAACTTTTTTCAGCTTAATTCAGCAAGATTGCTCTTAATTTCAGCTTCTTTATGCTTTTAAGCTACTTTTCAGCTTTTTTTCAGATAATTTACTTTTTTGTGCTCATTGGGGGCGACCGTGGCACAGTGGTAATGGCAGTCGACTCCCGAACGGAAGGTTGGAGGTTCAAATCCCGCGTTCGCCCATACACTGTAAAAAAAAATCCGTAAAAAAACAGGTAAATGTTCTGTGGAAGTGTGAAGGAATTTTCCGTTATCATTTTTTACAGGGTTTCTCCATTTTTTTTTTTTTGCGCAAAGCACCCTGGGAACAAGAACCTTTGAGAAGAAGCGCAAAAGAGGACTCCATTTACCTGGCACCTTAACAGAAATTTATGTAAATTATACATTAAAAAACTGTTAAATTACAGGAAAAATCCATTTTAGGGTTTACGGAAATATCTGTAAAAAAACGGAGAATGTACTGGCAGAAAATTACCAGGACATTTTCCGTTTTTTTTACGGATTTTTTTTTTACTGTGCACCATGTGTTGTTGTGTCCCTGGGCAAGACACTTAACCCCGAGTTGCTCCCGATAGGTCTGGATGGCACCTTGCAAGGCAGGCTACCACTACCGGTGTATGAATGTGTGAATGAATGGGTGGATGGTTGGTATTGTAAAGTGCTTTGGGGTTCCTCACAGGGGGCTGGAAAGCGCTATATAAATAAGCTCCATTTACCATTTATGCCTAATTAAAGGTTCAGTATGTAATTTCTGGAACACGCTGGAACTTAGGAAAATTTTGAACAGAGACACGTTTCTGGTCTCCCCCTCAGAGCCATATATGGCTCTGCTCCACCTTGCTCTGCTGAAATTCAAATTCAAGCTCTGTTTTTATTGGCTGATTCAAATTCAAGCTCTGTTTTTATTGGCTGGTTACAAACTCTGTTTTTATTGGCTGGTTAACGGCGGGTCACTCTGTGTTTTTAGTGTTTTTATAAATGCTGATAGAGAAGCAAGGGGACTATAGTTTTTTTCAGAGATTACTTGTCTAAAATCAGTATGTCAGGAGGTGACAGAGTGAAGAAATATGTTAAAAATTGTTATAAAAGTTACTTACAGCTGCAGCTCCTTTAAGGAGAACATGTTCTTTATGCTTTTTTCTGCTGATTTAAGTTTGTTCTACCTTTTCAGCTTTATTATTTAGCATTTTAGCTGATTTCAGTTGTTTTCAGTTCGATTCAAATTGTTGGTGGTAATTTCTGCCACTTTCAGCTGTTTGTTATGCTCCTTTCAGCCTATTTCTGTTTTAGCTTTCTCTGGTACATCCGCTATTTATGATAATTTTAGCATTTTTGTCTAATTCTATTTGTGCAGCTCATTTCAGCTTTTTCTTTCTTCTGGTATTTTAAGGTATTTTCTGACTTTTTAGACAATTTCCTATTTATTTTATTTACTCATTTATACTTACTGCATTTAAACCTAATTCATCAAACCTGTTCTTTCTGTTTTTTCCTGCTAATTTAGGTTTGTTCTTCCATTTCAGCTACATTTCAGAATGTCTTCTTAGCTAACTTCAGCTGTTTTTTCAGCAAGCATTCACAATGCATTTTTGCTGGAAATGCCATTTTTTCTAGTTCTTGATTATCGTCGTTTACTTTGCTGTCAAGAGAAAAGTTCAAACTGAAGATTTTTTTTTTTATCAGCAGGATTTCAAAAGAAGGGTTTGACTAAAAATGACAACATTTCTGGGACTAAATAATTTATAAACAGCTTCTTCATCCTGTTTCAGGAGAGAGATCAAATAAATACACTTCAAACTATAACTTCCATAAACAGCCACAGTTTAACATAAATGGTGTCAGTAAACATGAAGTGTTGCTGATCAAAGGAGCATTCAGTGTGTTTTAACTATTGAGTCCTCATTTAACCGTGGATCTCTGGCTGAATTTAAATCAAGCACTTTAGTCTTTAAAAAAATAAATTTCAGTTAATTTGAACAAAGAACTGAAAACACGTGAGACACAGAAGTGAAGTCAGAGACAGAGGCACTCCTGCTCTGACTTCACTTCTGTTTCCTTCCCTTCTTGGTGTTGGTGTGATGATGCTGAGCTGCACTCATGACAACAGTTTTAAAAACCTACCACGAAGCTCTTTAATCCAGGATCTGGAGAGAGCCTGCGTGCTGAGGAGCAAACTGAGCACAAGGCTGACAGGAACATGGTCATATTATTTAACAAACATTAACCTGAACAGATTAAAAAAAAAAAAACATTTACTGGATTTAAATCAGAAACATGAGAGAGACCTTCCTCTTCTAAAAATCTCTAAAGTTATGAGGCACATATTTCTAACTCCATGAACAAGTTCCTGTAGAGTCACCATCAGGTCACAGTGGAGCAGAAGGCTCTGATGTTAGATGCATGTTCAGTGATCCAGGTAGAAAAATCAATAAAGTCAGGTCCTCTTGATGGTCTCTTTTTGTTAAAATGTTCCCTCTCTCATCCAAAAGACTTAATCAGTCTGAGGAGCTGCAACAGACTCAGTCTTATAAATAGCACCTTCTCATAGTGGTTCAACCAGTTTGATGGTGCTAAGATCAAAAGTCAAAGTCAACTTTATTGTCAAAACTGCAATATGTACAGGACATACACAGGATTGAAATTGCATTTCTCTCAGTCCCTTTGGTGCAACAGTAAACATTTAAACACTAAAACACTAAAACATTTAATAAACATAAGCATAAAATGAAATAATAAAAGTGTAATACTGATGAATAAAACTATCATCAACAGCTGATTTATCATGTTTTAAATTTTTAAGAATGAGGATGTTAAATTATTTTGAAAATAAATTTAACAGAACAGCACTTTGTATTTCCAGCACTGACTTCATGTGAATGTTATTTCTGTCACTTCTGTCTTTTTAGACTTGGCTTCCCATTTCTACAATATAACCATGATATCATAAAAAGGTAAAACATTTTTTTATATATATTTAAAAATCTGTGACTTTTCATAAAATGTTCTGCTGTGTCAAAGTTGAGCAGCAAACATTTTAGCTTCTATCTTGAAGTCTGCATGGACTTCTGTTTTCTCTTGGTGTTTTTCCAGATCGACATGTGTTCAAATGCCTTGTG
>JBBPBX010017425.1:31923-46857 GCA_038048925.1 Garcialebias charrua
AAGAAGCCATAATATGTTTTAGATAATTCAATTTTTTTTAACTAATCAAAACTCTATCTGCAGTTATAAAGCACATGTTATATTAAAATTCTCACACTGTAACCATTGGCACCGAGTAACTAGCTGTTGCCTCACATTTGAGAGCAGACTGAGCCTTGCTGAAGGGATGCAAGCTTAGACAGACAGAAGGTATAGATGCAACAACGTACAGCAAGAAAATGCATTCAACTTCTCAAACCAGTTAAAGTTTCAACAACATATTTAAATCCAACAGAACTAAAACCAACCACAACTGTTAAAGTAGCCATGCTACGATATGAGGCGTGAAACGGCCCTACCCTGTAGAACAGAGGAATGTTGTCGAACATGTAGGGGTAGATGAAAGCAACAGCACGGAGGAATTTGCTGAACTTTGGATTGTGACGCTCATGGAATCTGAAAGAAGAGAACACAATTTAATATTTCTTATTAAAGTGGGGGGAAAAGTAGATTAAATCCAAGAATGTAGCTATTTAAGGGCATATATACACCGGTAAATGCCTAAATATGTAATACCCTGATGCATGCTCAATAATCCAGGTAAAAAAATCTTTTAAAAAAAAGCTACCGGTAAGTCTGGTCCTCTGGACATTCGAAAGAAAAAAAAAACGAAAAAAAAAAAAAAACGAAAAGTTTTGTCTTTTGTCCGAAAGACTTCCTCAGTCTGAGAAGCTGTATTCAGCTCAGTCTTATAAATAGCACCCTCTCACAGTGGATCAACCACCAGCTGCTCACTGCTCACACGAGCTGAATACAGCATCTCAGACTGAAGAAGTCTTTCGGACGAAAGACGAAACGTTTCTAGTTTTTGTTTTGTTTTGTTTTTTGAATGTCCAGAGGACCAGACTTGGCTTTTTTAGAATATGTAAACTATCATTACTTCATAAGTCTTTAAAATCATTGTTTTAGACTTAAATCAACCATTTTTCTTTTTTTGTTTGCATTGCAAAAGAATGGTATCTGGAGGGTATGATAAAAAAAAAAAAAAAAGGTACCGGTACTTGTAAACTGTGTTATACAATTCTGTTTTAGCTTGGATTTTCTCACAGTAAAGTGAGTAATTCAGCTTGTTATGCAACACATTCTGCTGCTCCTCGTTTCAGGTGAAACCACGGTCCGGTCCTCGTTTAGGGCCAAACCTTTTACACCACTGTCAGACAACACCCATTGTGTTAAAGAAAAAAAAAAAAAGATTTATGTTTGAAATGCCACAAGGCATTTGAACACATGTCGATCTGGAAAAACACCAAGAGAAAACAGAAGTCCATGCAGACTTCAAGATAGAAGCTAAAATGTTTGCTGCTCAACTTTGACACAGCAGAACATTTTATGAAAAGTCACAGATTTTTAAATATATATAAAAAAATGTTTTACCTTTTTATGATATCATGGTTATATTGTAGAAATGGGAAGCCAAGTCTAAAAAGACAGAAGTGACAGAAATAACATTCACATGAAGTCAGTGCTGGAAATACAAAGTGCTGTTCTGTTAAATTTATTTTCAAAATAATTTAACATCCTCATTCTTAAAAATTTAAAACATGATAAATCAGCTGTTGATGATAGTTTTATTCATCTTTTCATTAACTGTTTTGCTCAAGGGCCCAGATTGGGACAAATGAGGGTGGAGGCAGGTGTTGATGCCTCACCTAGTCCAACCACATTTTTGGTGTTGGTCCAAGAACTCAAACCAGCAACTTTTTGATCACAACCATCTCTAACCTCTGTATCGCCCCCTCCATTTAATTTGCTGGAGTACAATTTCAAAATGAGGCAGATTTGGACAAGTTTAACAAAAAGACAATTTTTTCAACAAATATGTATTTTATGTCAGAGGAGAGCTCCAGGGCAGGCAATAAATTACAGCTCATGTGATCCTCATGGCTTGGAGATGTTTGCAACAAAACTTGGAAAAAGTCCAAATGAGTTTGTGACAACAGACTACTGTACTTTTAAAGAAAAATTGTGCCACATTTTTAACATGGTCAACATTCAAGTGACAAAGCTGTGAGCATCCTGCAGGACAAGCAAGAAATTTAAGATCCCCACGCAAGTAGAGAGGCCTTCTGGAGAGTCCCCCATAAAGATAAACTAGAACCTTATTGATCCTGCAGGACACAGTTGAAACTAGTTGAAACCCAGAGAGATACAAGTTCAGCTGCATGTTAACAGATAAGCTGCAAACACTTCAATGAAGGGGACCACAGATGCAAAATTCACTTTTAATGTTTTTTTTTTAACTCTACTTTGGGCATTTACTTCTTAAAAAAACAGCCCTAGGGCTAAAGAAATGCACCCAGTGGTATATTTACTCTAAGTATATTTATTTTTCAGGGATATAAATATCTCGTTTTCAAATCCTTCGGTTTGTGACATCACAAGCCGCAGCCACAACCCACCCCAAACCTGAGTCCAGCCCCTCACCTAGCAACCCCTGGTGATGCTCCACCCACTTCAGTATAAAAGACATGACGGTTGTTTTTCATGATTTCATCTCTTTTGTTTAAATGTTCTTAATTTCATGTGTACAGCACTTTGTTGCAGCTGTGGTTGTTTTAAATGGCTTTATAAATAAAGTATACAGTGTAATTGTTATATTTGTTTGCTGACATAGTAAAAGTGTGTTTGAGCTAAACTTTTCTTTTAAAAATGAACATAATTGTCAAATAGCTGATAGGTTCGCTTTGATCTAAAATGTAACAAGATAAACACCAAAAAATATTTATTTATTTATTTTTATTCAAACTCATTGAATTCTTCATCCTCTGCGTCGCTGAAGAGTTCTGTCAACTCCTGAGCAGGTAACAGGTGCAACGCTCAGAGCAACTGTGTCCTCCTGGCTCCACGTCAGTTCCATCAAACATCCTGCCTTCCTGAACCCAGACAGATGGATTCTTTACTGACTGAGGTCCAAGCTTTATCCTTCCATCCATCCGTCCGTCCGTCCATCCATCCAAGGACCTGCTGCACGTCACGTGCATCTGTCCTGTAGCTGTTGCTCTCTGTCCATCACGGCGCAGAGCTGCTTTGAGCTTGGTCAAGCCTTCCATGCAGGAATGGAGTTAAACACTATAATTTTATCTTTAAACTACAGCATGATGTGCGCGCACACGCTGTCCATCCAGCAGGACTTTTTTTGCTCTAAAATATCCGTATACAGGTACACTGGTCGTCAAAAGCCTAGAGGGTCCTTTAGCGTGTTGAGGAGAGCAAGACGTGACGGGTGTGTGTGTGTGTGTGGAGTAAAGTGAACGGCAAATTGAAACGCGGCTGTAAGAAAGTCTGTTTGTGCACCTGTTGGCTGGAATTATTATTAAAACAAGAGGATTAACCTTCAGCCACCGTGTGGTTTATGTGCAAGGCGAGCGAGGGAGTTAACCCTGAAGCAGAGACTTCAGCCCTGGAGGAAAATCTCCCCTGTGTCTTTTGACCACGGATGAAAGACTGAGCAGGAAAGGTTAACACTAACCCTTTTTAAAAAAGAGCTAATTTTAAAACAACAACAGTTTAGAGATACTGGCTGTTACAGAGGGCGGAGTTAATGTAAACAGATCTTTGAAGGGCGTGGCCATGAGAGCTCATTATCATAAACCAGTCGTTCAAAACGAAAGTTAAAAATGGCAGAATTAAAAAGGGTATAATTGATTATCTAAGAATCATTTTGTGTATTAAATTGAATGAACATTGTCTGGATAGCCCACAGACATACCATAAAATTTTTAAAAACCTATCGGTGGTCCCCTTTAAAATCAATCCAATAGTGGACAGGGAGCCAGTGAAGAGAAGCCAGGACAGGGGTTATGTGTTCATAGGTTTTAGTTGCTGTTAAAAGACGAGCTGCTGCGTTCTGGACAGATTGTAAATGATGCAAAGATGATTTGTCTAAACCAATATACAGTGAATTACAATAGTCCAAGCGAGAGGTAATAAAAGTGTGAATCACCTTTTCAAGGTCTCTGAAAGAGCGACAAGACTTCACCTTGGCAATGAGTCTTAGTTGGAAGAAACCGGATTTAACAGCATTTATCTGTTTGTCAAATTTAAAAGCACTGTCAAAAATAACTCCCAGATTCCTGACATTGGAGTGGCTGTGTGAAGCCAAGGGGCCAAGAACGGTGTTACATTTACCAAAGTGTTACAGTGTTGCCAAATGTCAACACTGAGTCTCGTTAGCATCAGTTTAAAACTAAATCCTTGACAGCTTGTCAGTCAGAACTGGTTTTTAAACCCACTAAAGCCCCCTTGTTAAAGCCACTTTGGATGTTTTATGTTAACCCTGGATGGGTCCATGAACATTGTGTTTGGGAACAGTGGGAGGTTTGCTCACCACACCTGGAGTAGCAGGCCAGCACGGTGGAGATGATGGTGTTGCACACGGCGATGGGGATGTACCAGCGGTGAAACACGCCGTTCACCCACTTGTCAGGAAAAATGTAGGCTGAATAAACAATTGCTGAGCCTACAAACAGGAGAACCACAGAGTACAAAAACTTTTTACAATCAGAATAAATAAGGTCGTGTACAATTCATTATGAAGAATTTACCATTTCTGAACTTTTGTTTTTCAAACTTAAAGTCATAGAAATGCAAATCTAAAGTTGTTAATACAGGTAATCCCCGACTTACGAGGGTTCGACCTACGAGGTTCCGGATTTACGAGGTCATCATATTTAATAAAAATATGAAATTAAAAAATATATACAGGTATATATTAGGGATGGGGCAGATCCGATCCAGTATCGGTATTGGTATCCGATACCAGCCTTGTTTACATATCGGATTTTCAGAGCAGAGACTGCCATCTTTCCGATCCATGATACACTGCAGTTGTCTTCAAACTATGGAATGGATTTCCTGAACGGAGGCGTGTTTTATGAGCCCAGAGTAGTAAGACCCGCCTCACATTCAGGAAATCCATTTCCTAGTTTGCCCCTTGCAGCCAGGTAAAACGTGAGTAAACACAGAGAGGACTGGAGGACTGTGGCTAACGGCTAACCAACTTTTCATCTTGGCATCAGAGTCGGTCAGAGTTTATTGATTTTTGCATGTCCGCGAACATGTCTGCTGTGTGGATGTGTTTTACTCTTGAAGCACCGCAAAGCAAGACAGCAGCGACGTGTACGTGTCTGCAGAGCCGCGTGCGTGTCTGCAGAGCCGCTGTACAGAGAGGAGGAAGCTCCGTCGCGTCATATAATACCACAAACGTGATGAAACATTTGAAAAAGACCACAGTAAAGAGCATGACGATTGTTTAGCCCGGCGGGAGAAAGACAAACGGAGCCGACAGAAATCACTTCTGGACTCGTTTCAACAGCAAGGTCCCAGCGTCACCATTTTAAACAGCTGCTCGCTGATAACAGTGTGGACAGTGGCATCAAAACTTTGAGAAGCAGCCTCCTCCAAGCTGTCAGCAGGTGATTCCATGACATCCAAAGTGAACCCCTGTATGCTGTTGGACAGGTGAGGCATATTTTTGAATGTCTTGTAAATGTCTCCAAAGCTCTGTGGGATTATGAAAAACAAAAGGCTGAGCTGTGGCAGCCATCTTAAACTGGATGTACTTTAAAAGTCAACCAGTCGTAGAGAGCCTTTCAGTGATTATCTCTTGAAAGTTTAATCAAAATCTGTCCAGCGGGTCATGAGATATTTTGCTAACAGACGACACCATTGATTCCAAATAAATAACGTTGTAATTTTAAAGAAAGATCTTATGCATTCTACTAATCCCTTGAATATGCTTTGGGAATGAGTCTCAGCTACTACCACACAAATTTTATCTAATTTTTTTTGTCAAATTGACTGAGTTGTAGTCAATTTTGTGTTGTATAAGTTCAGTTAGCTGTGGCAGCCATCTTCAATTGGATGTACTTTAAAAGTCAACCAGTCGTAGAGAGCCCTTCAGTGATTATTTCTTGAAAGTTTAAACAAAATCTGTTCAGTTGTTCATAAGATATTTTGCTAACAGACAGATGCAGAATACAAACATATTTGTTGACTTTTGGAAGCATGTGATGAAAAAGAGACTGGGTGAAAGTAACTACAGTACTTAAAAGTACCGGTAGTTAGTTACACGTTTTGTGTTAGCAGAATTTGCACAGCCAAGAGAAGATTAATCTTCTCTCTAAGTACAGTGTATACAAATACTGTATATTTATGCATGCCCAAAAAGGCAACTTGAGGTAAGTTTTATTAATGTTGGATACGTTTCTTAGTTACAATTAAATCATGCTAACACAAAACGTGTTTTTTTATTCCTTGCTTTAAAGTGGATATTAGTGGCTGAGGCTGTAATAATTTATTACAGCCTCATAAGGCACCTGAATGGTATCGGATCGGAAAAGTATCGGTATCGATCGATACCCAGTTTTAAAGTATTGGTATCGGATCGGAAGTGAAAAATGTGGATCGGTGCATCCCTAATATATAGATATGTACTTTGCTTAGGTCAACAGCTTGTGACTAGGGGTTATTTACAGAGGTCTTCGGTACAGCAGAGCGAAGACAGTTCTTGAGACAGTACGAGCTCCACTTGTCTATCCTCCTCTCCGACCAGTCCAATAATGGATTATGCCTCTCCAACCAAGGAAAACCCAATACTAATTGAGTGGTGGGAGAGTCAAAAACGAAGAATTCACCTTGCTCATGGTGATTTCCAGAGATGATGAGGTGGAGTTCCTGGACTCTCAGGTGAATCTTGGCGAAAACTTGTCCAGTAAGACCGGCGACTGTCAAAGGGTCTCGAAGAGCATGGGTAGGAATGGATAGTTGTTCCACCAAGTCACTGCTGATGAGGTTTTGTTCCGCTCCAGAGTCCACAAGAGCTGTAACAGGTAACTTCATGTTATTATTCACAATAATAGATGGTAAAGTAAATCGTGAGACAGGAGAACAAGATGATCTACCCACCAATACCCCCTGTTTTATTGATGGGAGGGGTCGTTTCCCTGTAGAGGGCGTTGGGCTCCCTGTAGAGGGCATTGGGCTATGTAGTGGCCAATCTTGCCACAATAAAGACAACACCCAGATCTCATACGTCGCTGTCTCTCCTCGGGTGACAGCCTTGTGCGGCCTATTTGCATAGGCTCCGGTTCCTCCTCAAAGTTAGAGACGACTTTACTCTGAAAAGTCGGGTTTGACCGGAAACCGGAAGTGGATGGGCGCTGGGACTTGTAGTCCCTCTCCTTGCCCCTTTCGTTGAAGCGATTATCGACTCTAATCGCCAAGTTTATCAGTTCATTAAGAGAGTTGGGTTCGTCTCTCAGAGCGAGTTGATCCTTGACTCTGTCAGACAGGGAATTTAAGAAAGTACCTCTGATAGCGAGATCGTCCCAGCGAGTCTTCGCCGCCATGATGCGGAAGCGTATTGCGTGCTCCGATACCGGCTTCCTTCCTTGGCGGAGGTTCAACAGATGTTTGACGGCATCCTCCTGTTGCAAAGGGTGGTCGAAAATCATTGAGAAGTCCTCGAGGAACTCAGGAAAGGTTAGTAAGTCAATATCATTTGAGGATAAGTGCGCTGTAGCCCAGCTAAGAGCGTCACCTTTTAACTGACTGATCACAAAAGCTATTTTAGCGGCGTCCGTGGGATATGTACGAGGGGCTCTAGTAAAAGCCAGACGACATTGAAGAATGAATCCTGCATAGTGATCAGGGTTACCACTAAAAAACTCAGAAGGCCTGAACACAGGCTCGGTTGAAGGTGTTGTTGATCCAACAGTAGCATTAACAGAAGAAGGCCCAGGTTGAGCGGCCCGTGGGGCAGAAAGAAGTTGTGAGAGTTTTTGATTAGCATCAAACATCATACCTCCAAGTTCTCTGAGGTTGGATTGGTTAGTTAGTTGTTGGGAAGCCATCTGTTGCAGTCTGGTTTCCAATAAGTCCAGTCGTGAAGTCTGGGGGTCCGTAGCCCTCTGAGAAGGTTCTCCCCCAGTCGCGTTCTGGGTCTGTTTGTTTGGCTGAAGCATTTCTGTCAAGGTAGCAATATCAACCCAGATGAACGGACTGAAAGAAAACAGATTCAGGGGTAAAACAAACGATGATTTATTTATAGTGGCAATGTTATCCACAGGGAGGGGGAAGCACGGGTGGAGCGTGGAGGTGGAAGATCTCACTGGAGGTATCTTGATATCCAAACTTCCAAGTTCAGCACAGGAGGTCCACAGAGCAGCCAGGAGTCCAAGACGTTTGGCACAGATGGACCAGGGTCTGTAGTGTCACGAAGAAAAAATCACAAGGGTAAGAATAAGAACTACAAGGATTAACACCAAGAGGCTGGAAGCACTAGTACCATAAAGTAGGTATGCTTCAGCACTGAATGAAGCCAGCCAGCAGTCTTAAGTAGTCCTGGTGGTGATTAGTGGAGATGGCCGACAGCTGTGACTCCTCAACCTCAGGAAATCTGTAGGCAGCAAAACAGGAAAAAACCCACAATTTCTGGGTGGAGTTTGCATGTTCTCTCCGTGCATGCGTGGGCTTCCTCCAGTTTCCTCCCACAGACCAAAAACATGCATGTTAGGCTGATTGGTAACTCTAAATTGTCCCTAGGTGTGAATGGTTGTTTGTCTCTATGTGGCCCTGTGATGGACTTGCGACCCATCCAGGGTGTACTCTGTCCCTCACACAGTGATTGCTGGACTGGCAACCCCTGTGACCCAAAATGGAAAAAGCGGGTAAAAGATAATGGATAGATGGATAATAATTAATATTATAAATAATATTATAAGTAATAGTAATATAAGTAAATAGAGAATAAAGTTAATAAAAGAAAAAGTAAATAGTGTAGCAAAGTTACAAACTTTATTTTGTAAAAAGTATAAATTGGTTGTTGTACAACAGAAATAACTACAAGATCATTGGCCCTCATGCAAGAACCGTTTGTACGCACAGATTTGTTCTTAAGCTGTGCGTACGAGTGATTTAGGAGCATTTGTGGCATTCTAAAATGTTTTCGTATTCTAAGATTTTTTTCAGATACGAACAGAATTTACGTGTGATCCAGACCTGTCGTATATTTGACGAGCAGTCAGTCTGCTGTCATCCAGACGGATTTTCTCCACTAATAACTTTATACTTCGTTATTTAGAAAATATTTTGGGTTTAAAAAAATCATGCACCATAATTATTCTTGACAATACGTTATTCTGTTTGAATTAGAATTATAATTTTAAGTTTAATTTGTCTGGTGTGTTGCAGGCTTCGGTGAGTCGTACACTCCCCTTGGTCATCAAAGCCCTCCTCAAATTAACACCCAGGTACATAAAATTCCCATACACCGCCGCAGAACAAGTACAAATTAAGACTGATTTTCATGCTATTGCTGGACTGCCAAACACCATCGGAGCAATAGACTGTACACACATACGGATCAAAGCACCTTCACCTGACGCATTCCCATTCCTCAATCGGAAGCAATACCACTCCATAAATGTCCAAATTATATCTGATTCGAAATATAACCTGCTAAATGTGGTTGCGCGATGGCCAGGAGGAGCGCATGACTCATTTGTGCTGCAAAACAGTTGGCACGCGTCTTGCGCAAGGTGCGCATGGAGATGGCTGGCTTGTTGGTAACTTTTTAATTTGTAATTGAGGATTTGGAATTATTCTCTGATCATTTACCTATAACTCACTATTTTCCACAGGTGATCGAGGCTATGCATTAGCCCCATGGCTTATGACACCTCTAAACAGCCCTCAGACAAGACAGGAGCGCTTGTGTAATAAGCTGCATACACGCACTCGTGCTGTAGTTGAGTGCACTATTGGAGTTTTTTTTTTTTTTTGAACTTTATCTTTATTTATTTTTTAACAACACAGTTAACAACAATGACTTTTTTCTGTCTCTACTTGCTTAAATCTTTTACATTATAACTTGATGAATAGAAATGAGACAAGCTATATTCTAGCAATGATTAGTACTATCAACGGAATGAACATAATAAATAAGAAAAAACAATGAAAAATAATTATATAATAAAGATAAAAAAAAAAAAAAAGAAAGAAAAAGAAATAACCCGAAAAGAAAAAAAAGAAAAAAAAAATCCCCTCCGACGTAAAGCCTTCCACACATTCCCAAGCATGATAACACTTCAGATAGGTCCTAAAAATCACAGCATAAACCACTAAAGACAAGAAGGCGATCCTATAATTGTGTCACTGAATCAGTAATGGTAAAACAGGGCTCCATCTTATATTAAAAATTGGTTTTTGAAGCCTTAGTGAGTATGTGATTTCTTCCATCAAATAAATGTCCCAGATTTTTTGTATCCATATGTTATATGTAGGAGGCTCTAATTTCATCCATCTAATAGTTATACATTTCAAAGCTGCTGTGAGCAAAATATTTAAGAGATATTTTTCACCCTTCCTGTGTATTCCATCAGGTATTTCTCCCAATATTGCCACTATGGGAGATTTTGGAATACTTTTCCTAAAGATTACCTTGAGGGCTTCAAAAATCTGCTCCCAGAATAAATTTAGCTTAGGACAAGACCAAAAGATATGTGTATGATTTGCGTTCAACATCCCACAATTTCTCCAGCAAGAGCTGGGATTTGTTAGGGCCATTTTACTTGTTATTGCTGGTGTTCTAAAAAAGCGGATTATTACTTTCCATTTGAATTCTCTCCATGTATTAGAATTTGTGGCTAGATGTGCTTCAGTGCATATTTCTTCCCAAGTATCTCCCCTTATTTGTTCCTGCAACTCCGTCTCCCATTTCTGCTTAATATTTGTGGTGTCAGACATGCTCATAGATAGAAACACTTCATATATTTTACTAATTATTTTATTTTTATTTACCTTTCCCTTTTGTATATCCACTAGGAAATTTTCTATGAGTGTAGGTTCATGAAGATTGATCCAGTTATTGTGTGACATCACAAAGGTTCTAAGTTGTAAATATCTATAGAAGTCCGTCTTAGGGAGACCAAATTCACTCTTCAACTGCTCAAAAGTTTTAAAATTTCCCTCTCTAATTAATTGGTGGATATATGTTAGTCCATAATTAGACCAATTTTTAAACCCAGAATCTAAATTATTTGGAGTAAACATCTTCATAAATCCTATATTTGATAGAAGTGATATCTGTTTTAATAACTTAAACCCTGATTGTATTTTATTCCAGATTTTGAGAGTGTTGTTAGTCCAGATTGAGATTTTCTTTGCAGGAGCATCTAAGAAAGGTAGTGCTTGCAGTGGTACTGAGCACATACTTTCCTCTATTTCCATCCATCGAGAACCTGTGCTATTCTGTAGCCAAACTATTAAGGGTTTAAGTTGTGCAGCCCAATAATAATATTTTAAGTTAGGAATTTTGAGACCCCCCTTAGATTTAGGTAACTGTAGGGTTTTTAATCTGATCCTTGGGCGCTTTTTTTGCCATATAAATCCAGTTATCATTTTATCTAAGGTGTCAAAGGTAGATTTGGGGATCTCCACCGGTAGCATCTGGAATAAATAGAGTAGTCTTGGTAAAACGTTCATGTGTATACTTTCAACTCGGCCCAACATAGAGATAGGAAGTGTATCCCACCGCTCCAAATCATTTTTAATAGCTCGAAGTAGTTTGCTATAATTTACCTCATAAAGGTCATCTAGAGAAGGAGGTATATGAATACCCAGATATTTAATACCGTTCTTGGCCCATTTGAATCCACACTGTAATTTTGTAGCCTCTGAAATTGTGCCATTTACATCCATAGCTTCCGTTTTTTCTACATTAATTTTGTAGCCTGAGTAAAATCCATATTTATAGATGATCTCTTTTAGGTAAGGAATTGTTGATGTGGGTTCCGTAAGGTACAGTAATACATCATCGGCATATAATGATATCTTGTGTAGATCTTTGTTGATTTCTATCCCTTTAATATTAAAATCATCTCTAATGATTTGGGCTAACGGTTCAAAACTAATGGCAAACAGAAGAGGAGAAAGCGAGCAGCCCTGTCTACACCCCCGTTCTAGTGGGAATCTATCGGACCTAAAGCCATTAACTTTGACTGCTGCCTGTGGAGAAGAGTAAAGTGTTTGCACCCAATCAACAAAATGTGGTCCGAATCCAAAGCTTTTCAAACTATGAATTAGAAATTTCCATGACACTCTGTCAAACGCCTTTTGAGCATCTAACGATATAATTACTGAATCCTCCTTCCTTTCTTTTTGTATAGTTATTAAATTTAATAAACGTCTTAGATTATCAGTATAGTATCTGCCTGCAATAAATCCTGTCTGATCAGGATGTATAATTTGTGTGATAAATTTGTTAAGTCTTCTTGCAAGAATTGCTGTAAGTATACGTAGGTCTGTGTTCAGCAGTGATATAGGTCTATAGGATTGTAAGTCTGTAGGATCCTTGCCCTCTTTGAGGATTACAACAATAGTAGCATCTGTCCAGGATGGTGCCAAGGTTTTGGATTTTAGAGCATAATGGTATGCTTTTAACAGCAAGGGAGCCACGAGATCTATAAATGTTTTATAGAAATCGTTGGGAAATCCATCTGGTCCTGGACTTTTGTTGTTCTTAAGTGATTTAATTACCTGCTTGATCTCCCACTCCTCAATCGGCTGATCTAATTTCAAAGCTGCTTCATCCGTTAAGTGATTCAGTTTTATATTATTTAAAAAATCTATAATCTCTTGGTCATTATTACATGTATCAAAATTGGTATATAATGATTTATAGAATTTTGCAAAGGCCTCTGCAATTTTGTCGGTTTTGGTCTCCATATTCTCTTGGAATTTTATTTTATGAACCAAGTTGGAGGATTGTTGTTTCCTCAATCTAAATGCCAATAACCTACTAGCTTTTTCACCATATTCATAATATTTTTGGTTAGTGAACCTCAAGTTGCCCTCTACTTTATCTGATAATAGGCTATTTAATTGTCTGCGGGCTGCATTTAATTCCTTCATTATTTTAGCTGAGGCCTGTCTTTTATGTTTACCCTCTAAATCTTTGATTTTGTCCTCCAAATCTTTTCGTTTAGCATTCTTCTGTTTTTTCCTTGCAGACGTGAAGGAAATTATGCGGCCTCGCAGAAATGCTTTGGCGCAGTCCCATATTATCAGAGGTGTTATTTCTGTAGATATATTAGTTTCTAGGTAGATCTTGAGCTCATCTGCAATGAATGCAACAAATGTATTGTCATTAAGAAGTGACGTATTAAGCCTCCATTGTTTAGATGTTAGCCTATGTCCTATATCCCATTTTAATAAGACGGGTGCATGATCAGAGATAGTAATAGGTAATATTTCTATCTCTACTATTCTATTCATTTCTAATTTTGGGGTAAAAAAGTAATCGATCCTGGAGTAGGAAGCATGCCTACTAGAGTAGAAAGTGAAGTCTTTAGTTCTGGGAAACCTACTTCTCCATACATCTACAATTCCTGCCTCTATAATCTGATGTTTAAGCATCCTGCTCATCCTAGAGAGTGGGGTTTTTGGTGTAGGCATCCTGTCCAGTATTTGTGACATGGTACAATTGAAGTCCCCCCCCAGTAACAACAGCCCAGTGCTGTACTGTATAATTACCTTAAATAATGACTTTATGAAATCAGGTGCATCCGTATTGGGTGCATAAGCATTAACAAACGAAACTTCTCTACCATCAATTATACCATTAACCAATACGTATCTTCCCTCTGTATCTCTATGTAGCCGCGTTAGTGTGAAATTAATCTGCCGATGCAAAAGTATGACAACACCCTTTTTTTTCCCCGATCGGTGGGATGAGTAAAAAGCCTTATCTGCCCAAGATTTTTTCAATTTTTCATGCTCTGTATCAGATAGATGGGTTTCTTGCAAGAAAGCTATGTGACAATTAATTTGTTTTAATTGGTTCAATATTTTCTTTCTTTTGACAACATTATGGAGCCCTCTTACATTATAAGTTACAATTTTAAGTGGGTCACCCATTCTCTCTATTTAAACTATATTTAATCATCTCAAAAATTATCATGACTGGTAACAACAACTTCATGCATATTACCGTCTTATCTGTGTGAAGTCTAATGGGCACAGAGTGAGCACAGATTTGACCGTAGAAGGGAAAAACAAAATTTAAACTACTATAACCAACACTTCTAGTCTCAAAAATATAGCCATTAACAAATAATAATACAAAATAATAATAATGGAAAGAAAGGAATAGTTTTTTACAAAATAATTGCATAAGATCCCCAAGATACCAAGGGATCGAATCTAAACAAAACCAAACCAAGTAAAAGCTATGCTTAATTATTTGGGACGTAGTCCGCAGCAGCTAAAGTAAGCCGCAAAAGTGCACAACAAAGATTGAATATTAGTGTGCAATACGTGCGCTTAGATATGCGAGGAAAATAAACTCAAATCACAGTATTAATATATAGTCCGCAGCAGCTAAAGTAAGCCGCAAAAGTGCACAACAAAGATTGAATATTAGTGTGCAATACGTGCGCTTAGATATGCGAGGAAAATAAACTCAAATCACCGTATTAATATATTCTGCACAAGCTCCTGCAAATCAAAGAACAAAAAGGAAACGGGGAAACAAAATAAAACAGCATATTTGCTCATACGCCAGAGTATATAAGAAGGAGCTGTATAAGAGTTAATAAAACCAACGAGATATTTTTTAGAGTGTTCTTTTTTTTAGAGTGTTCTCTGACTCTGAGCGCTCCGTACCTTATTCAGCTGTCTCTGTTTGGATGATATTGTTCTGGACATATTCCATAGCTGTTTTGGGATCCAAGAACTCCTTTTCTTCATTACGATATGTAATCAGAAGTCGGGCTGGGTAAAGTAGACCATAACGAACCTCCTTAATTCCGTGTAGCGCTCTCCGCACCTCCGTGAAGGCAGCTCTGGCTTTGGCTACACTGGCCGTGTAGTCGGGGAAGAAGGAGACGCGGCTCC
>JBBPBX010017426.1:12381-46855 GCA_038048925.1 Garcialebias charrua
TTATTCTATTTTTACTTCTTTTTATTGCACCTTCATGCCAAAGCAAGTTCCCAGTCAGTGAATTTTATTCTTTGACAATGGCAATAATAAACTGATTCTGATATATTTTCTTGGTTGCAGGTTCATGAACAAGAGTTTGATGTGTCTCACTTGACGCTCCACTCCACAGAGACTGCTTTACTTAAAGTTTCCAGTGATATTTTGACGTCAGCCGACTCTGGAGAATCCACGGGGATGGTTCTCCTAGATCTAACATCTGCCTTTGACACTGTTGAACACAGTATTTTGATTAATAGGCTGTAGTCAGTCTATCAGGCTTGGGACTGGAGGGGTTTATCTCCTCTCTTTCTGGTAGAACAATTAGTGTTTCTGCAAACTAAATGTCAGAATCCAAGAGCCTGCTATGTGGGGTACCTCAGGGCTCAGTGTTGGGACATATTCTCTTTCTTTTGTATGTTTTCCCCCTAGGCCAAATAAGTCAGTTTTCAGATGTGTCTTATCATGATGATATTCAGCTATATTGTTCCTTCAGACCTTCTGAACATCACGAATTATCCTCCTTGTTAAAATGTATTAGCAAAATCAAACAGTGGCTCAGTGACAACTTTCTGCAAATTAATTGTGATAAAACTGATACCCTAATTATTGCTCCTGACAATCAAATATCTGAAATTAAGCAACACCTTGGTGTATTGGCCTCTTCTGTCAAACCAGATCTCAGAAACCTTGGCATTATTTTTGATTCTGCCACGTCATTGCAATACCATTCTCGTGGATTAATCAGAAATTGCTTTTTTCAACTAAGAAATATTTATAGTATCTCTTGTGACAAAAGCCAAATTAGAGATGATTATCCATGCTTTTATTACATCCAGTCTGGATTATTGTAACAGTCTTTTCATGTGTTTGACTAAGAAGGATCTTGATTGTTTGCAGACAGTTTAGAATACTGCCGCAAGGCTTTTAACCAACATACAGTATACGGAAGACACAGCACATAACGCCAGTTTTAATCTATTGGCTACCGGTACGTTTTAGAATTAATTTTAAAATTTTAGTTCTTACTTTTGGAGGCCTAAGTGGTCAAGCCCCAGTCAACATTTCTGACCTTTTAGAGCCCTACTCTTCTTCTCGGAGTCTCAGATCTTCTAGTCAAAGGCTGTTAATAGTCCCACTGACTCATTTTAAGACCAGAGGGGATAACACTTTTAGGACCATGGCCGCCAGACTGTGGAATGTGTTGCGTTGCCTTGATTTTCTTAATACTTTTAAAAAGCAGATGAAGACACATTTGTTTAGATTGGCTTTTAATTAGTTTTATATTGTCTTATGTCATACGCATGTTGTTTTATCTTTTATCGTTTGTGTTTTTATCTTTCATCTTGTGTTTTTATGTCTTTTATTCTGTAAAGCACTTTGTGGTTTCTGACCTGTAAAAGGTGCTATATAAATAAAGTTTACTTACTTACGTTCTGTTGCTCTTTCCACATCAGTATCAATAATTATAGAATGATCCAGCCTACTTTCTGGCTTCAAAGTTAACTGGCTGGCAAGAGAAGTCTATACTAAATTATGTTTATCATTGTTTTTAAAAGACAAAATTAGACCAGATACACTTTTTTACATTTAGATTATCATCTTGAGGGACCAGATTTGGCCCCTGGCTCTTGAATTTGACATATCTAAATGAACAAAACATGAGACAAGCTTTGTATGAAGTTTTTTTCTGTTTATTATCATTTTTTTAATTGAAACACCTTGCGCTCCCATTAAGGATCAAATAATAAAAGGAGACCCAAATGTAAATTTTGCGCAGTCCATGTACAGATCTTCCATCAAAGATCTGGGATACAACATTTGCTTTTAGATTGCGCTAGTTCAAAACAGAAGAAAAGCAGGTGGTTTATGTAAAAATGAATCTCATAGCAAATGATATGCAGACAGCAAACGGCGAGCGGAGGAGAAATGATCCTGTCTGGCACAGTGAGCACAGGTCGTGGTACGAAACAGCAGAGCGGTCATGAAAATACAAACAAGAAGTGCTGAATCTGCAAACTCAATCACACGTACACACATATACACACTCACTTGCAAAACATGCTCGCTCACACACACACACGCTCAGTCTCACACACTCACAAACTCACAGATAAAATGTAGTGATTGAAAATAATGAAATCCTGGTAAATCTCGTGGTATCATACAGCCATGTCTTGTGTTTGAAGTGCAGAAAAATAAAAAACTAAGCTCATATGATAAATGCATCTATCTTTAGAAATGACCATTTCTATCTTAACCCCACTTCCCACCCCTTTTCTTTCCCCCTTACTCTCTTGATGCCCTTCACCTTGATCCCCTCCCCCCCACCCCCCATCACCACTACCACTGTCCATTTTCTGTTTCCAGATGCTTCTGTGTTGGCGACAAATACACCTGTCTGGGAGGAAGAATGGGGAGGGAGACATGAGACAGCTGCTGGTCCAAGTAACACAATGTCCAGTTTACAACTACTGTACACAATGAGTTGGGAGGGGTGGGGTGGGGGCATCACTTTCCCCCTGAAATGTTGCTGCGTGTTAGTATATGTAAGTGAGCATTTAGGTTAGTCTTTGGGTTAGGTGTGGAGGTGGGGAGCAGATGAGGTGGGGTCGGCATAGCTTAGAGACTTGTCCCTCATCCCCTCTGGACCCCCCGTTTGATAAAAGTGGGGTGGGGGTTTCTGGGGCAGGTTTATAGGGCTTGTGTTTTGAGCTCGATAGGTTCTCCACGAGTGTCCTGCTGAGTCTCGTCCTCGGGGGGTCGACTGCCCTTCAGTGTGGCCAGGCGCTCAGACAGACCCCTCATACGTGGGAACAGCATGAAATCGTACAAGAGGGCACCCAAAGCACCACCGATCATAGGCCCGACCCAGTACACCTGCCGACAAGAAAAAGGAAAGTCATCAACTCGTGTATCGTGCGTCTGTTTCTGTTAAGGATAAAATGATTGTCGCTTCAACGTTATTTCAGCTCTTACCCAGTGGTTGATGAAGTTTCTGAAGAGCACGGCAGGAGCAAAAGACCTGGCAGGGTTCATTCCAGCACCGGTGTAGTACATCTACAACACAAGACCCTTGTTTAGCGCTGCGATTACGTGTGTACACAGCTGTATGGGCTTTAGTCACTTCTCTAACAGTCTCACCCCCATGAGATGTCCAATGGTGACAGAGAAGCCGATGGAGAGGGCAGCCGATCCCAGACGACCGTTTCTTCTCTCATCCGTCACAGCAAAAATGCAGACAACAAGTTGCATAGTGAGGAAAACCTCCACAGTGGTTGCCATCCCCAGGCTGATCCCGGGCTGCAGCTGAAAACACAAAAATGACACGTCAAGTTGTTTATCTTCTAGTACTGAATACTTTGACCAGTTAAAATGCCACGTTCAGCTACTTACTGTGTTCATGGCCATGTTGCCTCTCATGTTGCCAGGTGTGACTCCGTACAGCACCGCAGCCCCAGCGACGGCGCCCAGGCACTGGGCAACGATGTAGAAGAAGGCGCGGAAAAACGACATCTGTGAACCGATAAGGTAGGCGAAGGTGACTGCAGGGTTGATGTGGCCGCCGCTGATGTGGCCGATGGACTGGATGAGGGTGGCGGCTGCCAGACCGAAGCACAGAGCCACATGAAGGACGTGATGGGGCCCGGTGGTCCAGCGAAGGGCAGCACCCATGCCAAAAAATACAAAGAACATGGTCCCAAAAAACTCAGCGAAGACTGCCCGCCAAAAGTTCATCGACCGGAACTCCCACATGGTGACTGTACGCTTGGAGGCTTTGTACCAAATGAAGACGATTCTTTGAAAATGAACGTAGGGGTTTCAGTCTTCTTTTTTTAAAAGCCACAAAGATAACGCACAAAAAAAGGGTCTCCTTTTGGTAGTTAACTACCTCAACTGACCAGGGTATCAGATGGATGAATCCACTTGACGAAACTTTACCAAACTGCGAACCAGGTTGGTAAAGTCAACTCAGCTGTTTGCCGCCTCTCTCCACCTGTCGTAAAGACATAGGTGTGAGAGGGTGTGGGTGGAGGTCGAAGGTGATGGGACTTAAGAGCAGCTGGGCATCAATGCTAAAAGGGTGGATTCTGAAGCAGACGGGGATAGACGGACTGTCCAGTGGACCTTTTAGCCTCTCTGACGGAGCGAAGGGGGCCAGACAGGCGCTTTATAAAACCCCCTCTAGGGGCCCCGGGTGACGCCATAATCCCCCCATAAGGCCAAGGCGGGGGGCTGCAACACTGGCCATCCTAAACCAAACTAACTTAACCCCTTTGTGGCTTCCCCCACACACACCTTCACCACTAACGGCCAAATGAGGGGCGGTTCATCTGAGAAAACATCGTCAGAGCGAGTTTGATCATACTTGGGACAACAACCAGGATGAAGGACGCGTTCACCAATCCTCACCTGAGAGGAGCAGCTCAGCATGTTTTTCTTTTGGACACATGCCATCTGTTGATAAATGTCAAGGCAGGGAGTCACAAACTCTGATAGATGTGCACAGAAAGCACACATGTGTGCACAAAAAGGCACACGTGCAGATAATACAGCTGGGGCCCCGGGCGGAAGCTAACAGCGCTAACACACTGAAATGCCTGACCATGTGAAACCATTGTCTAGAGTGAGCTGCACATCTCAGAGTTCAGGCAAAAATACAAGCGCTGGTTTAAATATGAAGCTACAACCAATGTTCGGGGGAAAGTTTGCAGCTTTTGTATATTTTAGACAAATTTTAGACATCTTAACCATCAATCATTGTCCGTCTGTTTAAAAGCAGGGAAAAACATGAGCGGCAGTTGAAAAATGTTGGGATTCTTTAGCCCCAAAGCCTGAACCGGACATCGTCCCAGTTCTCAGCCTGGGTTGGTTGAGACAGAAAAGAGTGAGAAAACAAGTGATGTGCGTGAGGAGAAACAGCAAACTGTGAATGCACACCTGCTCCTAAAGCTGGAAAACACCAGCGTTGAACCAACAGACATGAACCAAACAGAGTTGTTTATGTTTGACATCATGACGGGGGCTTCTGGTAGATGCTTGCCTGAGGTCTGCTAAAATATTGTTCTGTGCAGGAGCAAACACCTGGACAGTGTGTGTGTGTCTGTGTGTGTGTGTGTGTGTGTGTGTGTTTGTTTGTTTGTTTAGGTTCTATTTGGGGACTTGAACAATTATATTCACCAGTCATTTGGGGACAACTTGGCAATTGGGGACAAAAACCTGTGCGTGTGTGTGTAGTTGGACACGGTGAATGCAGAATGCTTAGCTTGTTGTTTTAACTCCCTTTTATACATGTTGGAAAGAATACACACACACAATGCTAACAGCTACAGCCGTTGAAGTAGACGGTGCCCCTTGCATTAATTCAGTTCATGTCGTTTTCAAACACGATTTTATTTTGCAAGTCCAGACAAAAATACAATTTTACAGTAAAGATTTTAAAAAATACACTTTAAAGGGTCAGTTTCATTTACTACATGAAATCACCATGAAGACAGAGCCATTTCTGACAAACAAGAACGATTCGTTGCTAAAGGTGTTCTTTTTGTGGAAGCATCGGGGTCCGTTTTAGGACTCAGAGAGGAGCCGGGCTTTAGAGTGGTGCTGGACTGATTGAGAGCATCATTGAACCCACAGAGCAGGCGAAGAAGCTCTTTAGCATTTCAAAGCCTCACAGACACGAGATGCAACATGTCGGTGTTGTTCTGCAGGGATTCAATGAGCTACCCGTACAAATTATAAAGACGTGCAAATGAGAGAATACTGAATCACCCAATACTGCAGCTTTATATGGTAATGGGTATCGGGGACCAGGGAAGTCAGGGTTATATCTTTTCAAATTGTTTTCTATAAAATCTTTTGATTAAATTTTGCTATAAAATTAAAGGTTTAGGTAGTCAGGAAGGATGTTGCTTGAAATAAATAAATTGATGAGATAAATTAGAGAGTAGCTCATAACGTCTCAGTCTCCTGCAGTTTATACCTTTCCTTTTATTTTGTGTGAATGCTTATTAAGCTTCTTCTAACTTATTTCTGCTAATGTTAGCCTGTTATGCTCCTTTCAGCTTATTTCTGCAAGTTTCAGCTATTTCTGCTTTTTCAGCTACAATTTAGCTGTTTTTATGATAGTTTAGCGTTTTCAGCTAATTCTACATTTTTTGCACTCATATAAACTTTTTTCAGCCTAATTCAGCAAAAATGTGCTCTCCCCAATTCCTTCTTGTAATTTAAGCTTCTTTCTGCCTTTTCAGCTACTATTCCGCTGTTTTTTTTCTTTTTTCAAATTACTGCTTTTTCAGATAATTTCCACTTTTTTATGCTCATTTCTGCTTCTTTAAGCCTAATTGGACACAGCTGTACTTTCTCCACTTTCTTTTGGTAATTTAAGCTTCTGTCTGCCGTTTCAGATACTCTTCAGCTTTTTCTTGCTAATTTCAGCCTCTTTTTTTTGTTTGTGCTAATTTACTAATTTTTGTGCTAATTTCTACTTATTTAAACCAAATTCAGCAAACGTGTTCTTTCTGCTTTCTTCTGTAAACTTAGGTTTGTTCTTCCATTTCAGCTATATTTCAGCATGTTTTAGCTAATTTCAACTGTTTTTCAGCAAGTTCTTCAGCAATAATAATAATAATAATAATAATAATAATAATAATTTCATCTGTAATAATGTCATACAAGCGGCTGAAATGAGTTTTCTCCGCAAGGTGGCTGGACTCTCCCTTAGAGATAGGGTGAGAAGCTCAGTCATCCGGGAGGGACTCGGAGTAGAGCCGCTGCTTCTCCACATCGAGAGGAGCCAGTTGAGGTGGCTCGGGCATCTGGTTAGGATGCCTCCTGGACGCCTCCCTGGTGAGGTGTTCCGGGCATGTCCCACCGGGAGGAGACCCAGAGGAAGACCCAGGACACGCTGGAGGGACTATGTTTCTCGGCTGGCCTGGGAACGCCTTGGGATTCCCCCGGAGGAGCTGCTCCAAGTGGCTGGGGAGAGGGAAGTCTGGGCCTCCCTACTTAGGCTGCTACCCCCGCGACCCGACCCCGGATAAGCGGAAGAAGATGGATGGATGGATGGATAATAATGTTTTATTTTTGTCATCTATGCATGTTTCCACACAAGACGAAATTTGACTCTGCATTTAACCCAATCACCACCAGGTGGCAGCGGGCAGCTGTGGAAAGCGCGCCGGGGAGCAGTGTGATTAGATGTGTTGCTCAACACACCAGCATTCACACTGCATTTTCACGGGAAATGTTTTCATCGACATTGTTCTACTCTTCCTTGGATAAGAGGCAGCCACTGTCTATTTCCTGGACATATCTTTTGAAGTTAAGTGCTGTTGTAAGTTTACGAACAACAAATATCTTACCTGTTGTAGGTAACTCTTTGAAAGACTTCAGTCAAAAAAAAGTTGATTTTTAACCAGACTGACAAGCTAAATGCTAAGCTAAGTGTGGCCTCACCTTAAACCACCATCAAAAACTGAGTGATTCCTCAAAACACTATTTTATAAACATATAACCTGTGCGTTCTGTGGAAATAACTGGAAACTGATGGAAATGTCAATGTTTCTACAACATTTTTTGTGTGAACAGCAACAGTCCACTTTGGTCTTGGCCCTGCTCTGACTTAGCTTGTCATTTCAGTCAGGATTATATTCTGAGGTTAAGTCTAACTACAACAGGTAACATATTACCTGCTCTTTGCCTTTCCACAAAACCCTCCACCCACCATCTTGCCTGATGATATGCCTCCATATTTGTGTTCTATCCTCAGTTGCCCTCCGGTTTGTTTGCCTGCTTGGCCCTCATGGCGTTCTGCGTGACCGTAGACAGAGATGATCCGGTTATGCTGGCTGTCTCCACGGTGTCAATGTCCTTACAGGTCAAACAGGCCACCAGCTTGTGGCGAGAGGCGCTGCGTGCAAAGAAGAACTCGTGGGAGACTCCGGCCAGTAAGGCGCCGAGGAGCGGCCCAATCCAGTACACCTACAGGTAGGGAACAGAGAAATGTGATGTCACATTATTTGGATGGTCAAAGACAAACAAACAGCAAACAAACATTATGTGTACCGTATGTAGATGGGTAAAGTTACCAGTTTAATCAATGGATGCTGCAGGTCTGTATGAGTTACACCCACAGAGGTAGTACAGTTTTAGAGTTTAGAGGATTACAATATGAATGTGAAGCAACAAGAAAAGTAAATCTGCAAAACTTTTGTTTATTAATTATATTATTTTTCTTTATGGTTGATTTTTCTAGTTTTTACAAAGCTGTAAATTTTAATTCTTTGGCTTTAAAGCAATTCAAAACAAAAAGGAAGAAGATCTGATCTGCATCTGATATATAAAGAATCAAAAATACTTGTAAATGTATATATTTGTATTTCACTAAAATATATTAAGACTTCTTGATCAGAGAACCGTAGGGGACTGATTGGATCGGGTGTACCAGCTGTAAAACAGCAGCTTTGCAAAAAAATAAAAAAAAATAAAAAACGGTGGAGAAATTGTTTCTCACCCAGTGGTTTTCCCAGAACCCAGTGACGATGGCTGGACCCAGAGAGCGGGCCGGGTTCATGCTGGCACCAGAGAACCGAGCCTGACAGACAGACATGACATTGAAGAAATACTGTAATATTAAATTAATGATTAAAATCTTGATTATAATAGTTAGTTTCAAAACCTTTAAGTAATTTATCTGCCTGTTCTTGTATGTGTTTGAATAAAGAGCTTTTCTGTTCTTCTTTGTTGTTGCACACATTTTAATAAAGAACATGTTGCATCATTCGCCTGTATTCTTTTTACATAAAACACTTTCTGGTGCTGTTTGTCTGGTTTAGTTGTCCAAGCAACAAAGATGCAAATCTCTTTTCTCTCGTTCTCTTAGTTTTCTTTATTCCTGTGTCCTTCAGCAGCTGCAGTTACAGGTGAAGAAGCTGCAGTGGGATCACTTGAGTGCTGAATGACAGCTGAAATCTGCAAAGAAGCTAAAACTGAATGAAGTTAAAGCAAGCAGAACAAAACTAAAATGAATAGAAGACAGGCTGAAATGAGCAGAACACCAGATAAAAGCAGCTAAACTAGCTTAAAGTTTAAAACAGCAGAACAGCTAGCAGTTAAAAGTAGCAAAAAAAGTAGATAAAAGTTAAAAACTAAACAGAGCAGAGCAGTAACTCAAAAAGGAACACAACAGTACTTAAAGGACATGACCCACCATGTTTTCAAATTGCATCGCCATTAATATTTAGTAGTTAATTAAATAATAAAACAGTAGTGTTTATTTATATTGTAGAGAAATAACGCTAAATGTGTTATTTCATGTTTTTTAGCAGTTTTTAGCAGCAGCTCCGGGAAGATCTGCCCCTCTCCATATGTGGGCATTGACATCACTGAAGTTTCCGCCTTGAATGCAGGCGGAGCATCATGCATCAACAGCTTCCTTATTTCTGCCGAGTAGTTACGAATAAAACCAATAAAACCGATGTGTTGCCCAGTTCTGTTCTAATAAGAATCAAGAATCAAGAATCAAGAAGGTTTATTAACATTGCATCAATTTTCACCAATTACAACGTAAATATGTAGTTGCAGCATCCAGAAGATAGAATGAGTGCAAAAAGCTGCAGCAAAACAAAGCACATGACATGTTTTATCAACACACGATATGTTTATCAACACACGATATGTTTATTCAACACATGATATGCTCTTAGCGCGGCCAGGCCCAATCTGTCCCCAGATGAAGGTCAAAAGCAGGAAAACAGGCAGAAACACTGGGATTCACAGCATTGATATTAAAAAAAGATGAATCACATTTTGTCTTCAAGACACCGCGTGATCCAGTAAAAACCATATCAAAGAGCACATTTAGTTACAATAACAAAGGAGAGACGGCAGGCAAGGAGATTGAGTCTATGATTAATTTCAGACAAACACAGAGTTCAGCAGATGTGCAGCTGGGTGTTATCTGAAGCTTCACAGAAATCTCTGGGGAGGGGGAGGGGGGGGGCTCTTCAGCTCCTCACTCTAGGAGAATGGATTCCCACAGCCTGCTTTTCAAGGACATGTGCAGAAGCCAGATAATGTTCTTGTTTGTTATCCAATAGACCACAGTGTTCTTTTCCACTGCCGCCTCCAAGTCTGTGGTGCTGTTTCACGGCCGAAAGAAATCCAAATATGTGGTTCTGCTCTGCCCCGCTTCATGAACTTCCACCTGTCCCTTGATCGATCCGGGGTGGCTGCAAACAAGTCCCAAAACGGACAGCAGGTGCACGGTGGTCCACCACTGCACCAATCGTGCGATTGAGCTCATACAGCAGCTGGGATGAGGAGCTCACGGCCCGGTTCAGAGAATTTTGCTGATCAGGCAGTGCCGACAGCGCTCTGATAGCCGCCGAAGCCTCCCTCAGCTTCCGATAACAAACAACTCCGCTTACGCCAAAAAACAGAGCAGTTGCTACCAATAATCCAATAATCCACAAATCCTCCACGTCCTCCACACTCAGAACGGACAGACACATGGGCTGCCACTGACCCCACGAGTCCAGCACGTATCCAGCCGCGTGTGTGTCGGAGGGACAGACAGCTTCTCCTGGCACGGTCCGCTTCGTGGAAAAAATCTTATCCATTGAAGAAACAGCCCAATTGATTAATTCCATATTGGTTCGAGTGAGCGCTGAAGGGTCGCAGACGAGACGAAAAGCAAGCAGGGAGTAGGAAAAACTTAGGGAGGGAAGAGCAGAAAGATATGCGACCTGCCTTGCCGAGTGCCGGAAGTAGTAATACCTCGAAGGGTGGCGTTCGTGTTCATTATTTTCCCAAAATCTAAAGAATTCATAATGGATTTATAAAGTGGACCAACCAGCGAAGAAGGCTTGCACCTCGACATCAGAAATCGGGAGGTTTTGCGGGTAAGACTTTTGCTCTATTTAATTTACCCGCGCACGTGACGTGAGGTCCACTCTGTGTGTGTTGCTTGCTCGCACACGGTGTGTCCGACAGATGCAGCGTGTAACTGAGGTCCACTCTTGTGTGTTGCTTGCTCGTGCGGTGTGTCCGCGACAGATACAGCTGGTTAGCGGCTTATTTCTAAAAAAAAAAAAAAACGGAGCGCTGGTCCTGAACCCACAGCCCACCAGGAAATATTTAGAACCTCTGCAGCCACGAGTTTAACTGCAGTTTTAACTCTGACTCTCATAAGCCTCCATCGCGAACTCACTCCTGCCTTCTGAGTGGAGCCTGTATTTACGTCACTCCGGACTTCGGCAATCTTTGGCCGGGTTTCCGGCCGTTTCCGGGACTCCGTTGTTTTTTGTTGTTTTTTTACACTCGCCTGGCCCAAATGCAAAAATGAAAATAGACATCATATTCTACTACAGTAATTGTCCTATATGGTGAATTGTTACTGTCACGGTGGGTGTTATCCTTTAAAATGAGCAAATCAGACTTTAGAGACGGTGAGCCTGTGATCGGAAGATCGCCGGTTCAAGCCCCGGTACTGACAACATAAAAATGTGGGTGGAAAAAGATGAAACACCCACCCACCTCCACCCTCATTCACCCCACTCTGGGCCCCTGAGCAAGGCCCTTAACCCCCACCATCTGCTTCCTAAAACAGGTCTCTCTTGAAAATGAGTTCTCGTGGCTCAATGAGACTACCTGGATAAATAAAGGGTAAATGAAAAAAATTTAAAGCTAAAATTAGAGCTAAAATGTTCAAAATGATATAAAGTTCAAATTTGCAAAACAAAATCTAAATCAGCTAAACAAATGATTAAGCTAAAAGTAGTAAAACAACTACATTTAGCAAAGCAGATGCTAAAGCTAAACTAATCAAAACAGAAGTTAAAATCGCTAAAGTATCTAAAATTAGCAAAACTAAAGCTAAAACTTGTAAAACATTAACTATAAACTGGAAATTGTAGAATAGTAGTCGCTTATAGCTAGTTGCTATAAGCAACAAAAGGAATACTGGTAGCAACAAATAAAAATAAAAGCAGCAGGACAGTAAAAGCCTAAAGCAGAATAGTAGCAAAAATTGGCAAAACATTAACTCAAATCAACAAAAAGAAATGTAAATTTAAAGTGAGCAATAAAAGTAGCTTTAACTAGTAAACGATGCTAAACCTAAAATTAGCAATAAGCTAAAACTAGCTAAATAAAAGCTAAACCAGCTAAACAAATGATTAAGCTAGTAAAACACTTACATTTAGCAAAGCAGATGCTAAAGCTAAAATCAGCAAAATGGTAGGGACAATTAGTAAAACTATACATAAAAGCCCAAAGGAGCAGAAAGGTAATGTAGCTAAAAGCTAAAACTAGCATAAGTAGACAAAAATAATAACTGAAGCAGATGTAAAAAAAAATAAAAAATTCATAGCAATTTAAAAAACAGCAATGTATAGTAATTCTGTTTTAAACAATAAGAGATATTTTTAAAAAGTAGAACGGTTTAATAAAAAGACAAAGTCCTAGCACTGTACTCCAGATTGAACGTTTAGACTTTCAGGGTGTTTGGTTAAAAACAGCTCAAAGTGCGCAGAAGTAGCTAGAATGCAAAAAGAATGTACAGAAGGAGCTAAACATGAAAACAATAATTATATACAGATAATAATACATGTAGAACTGACTGAGTTATTTAGGTCTGCTAAAGTCAATTAGTTATAGTGGCCATTTTGAAATGAGTTTTCTAAAGTTGATCAGATGTATTTTTACATTCAGCATCTACTTTCAGTAGATGCTTCAGTAAGATGTGTCTAGTTGTTCATAAAATATGTTAAAAAAACACATTTTTAAAACATGTTTTTAAAACATTGTTGCCTTTCAGTGGCAGACAACAAACAAACAAATGAATAAATAAACAAATGGCTGTATTGTGGTGAGTGTCCAGACATCAAACATGTTCTAGGGGAAATATTTCATCTGCTCCTCTCACCCCTATTAGCACTCCAGCAGTGTGTGCCAACCCAATGGCCAGATTTCCTGGTTCTGGGCTCTCCCTCCGCCGCTGGTCCTCCACTGAGAAGACAGTGAAGACCATCTGAAAGGTGCACAAGACTTCAATGCCAAGAGCCTGCCCTGCATTCAGCTCTGCCGGCACCTGGATGAAGGAAGATGTAAAAGTATGCAAAAGTACCACAACATGAGCAGCGATAAAACATCCAACAGTCACACAGAGACATTCTGGAAACTGACCCTGTTCACAAAGTGGACTGAGATGGTTTTGACAGGCAGGGCGAGGTAAAGGGCTGAGGCTCCTAAACAGGCCCCCAAACACTGAGCAGCGACATAAACGAGGGCCCGGAGAACATCCAGCCTCCGAGTGGCCAACAGAGACAGAGTCACAGCAGGGTTCACCTGGTCAGAGACAAAAACACACCTGGAAAATGGTACGTCGTGTTCTTTTACTTCTCTAATACACAGAACGTGGAATCAGAGGCAGTTCTTGTTTATTTATTTCACTTCCTGTTTGGTCACGGTCTCCCTCAGTTACTGACTTCATACAAGCTTCTGGATAAAATAAATGTTTACATTCTACAATAAACTCAAAGTATTTACCTGTGCTCCACTTATTTCTCCAAAGCTGTGACCCAATGCGACAATGACCGCGCCTACTGCTACCGCTGTGTACAGGGGTCCCCCAGGGGCCTCTTCTGGGCCCGGAACAGAGGAGCCCAGAACAGCGCTCACCAACAGCAGGGTGCCGAGCAGCTCAGCAAGCATGGCACTCCAGAACTGCCGACTACGAAGCTCCTCGGAAAAACAAGTAAGGCTCTCTTAGATTGAATGACAACATTTTGAATCCATTTTAAGAACAGAATGTACAGTATTCATTTGCAACTAAGTAATTCATTTTAAAATGCTGCACACACGACAAAAATATGTCCTAAAAATACCCTGGAACTGTTCTTGAGTTTGTTAAAAGACAATTTATGTAGAAGAAGAAAAACATCTACGACAACTGATTCAACAGAAGAGTACATAAACTAATATTTGCCATATACAAGTATAAAAACAAAATACAGACTTTTCCTTTCTTTTGAATGAATGCTTTTAAGTTGAGCTGATGAAATGTAAGAAAACCATCCTTGATTAAGAAACCAAACATTGTGACTTTAGGACATTTAATAAATGCTGTGTGTTTAAGTGTAAGAACGAGGGGTTCAGTGTGTCTCGTTATTGGTGCACTCTTCAAAATTCAGCTTCTTTGATAACAGTACATTAACAGCACATTGTTTGGCTTGTTTAAAGGGACAACTTTACATAAAAGCTGAAACAAACATGCTCCAACCAGGAAAACAGCATGGACAATTTAAAGGTAACTTTGGACTTTTCAGCATAACCAAACCACATTTTACATTTATTCTGCCATCACGGCTTCACAGAGGAAGAATCCATAGGGAACATGACTCTGAAGTTCAGACGTGTCCATCTACACTTTTTTAAACAGTTTTCCAGCATTAAATGTAGCTAAAAAGTTTTAAATGCATTATTTCAGCACTTCCCCAGGAGCTCCACCCCATTTTCCTTCTGACAACATTGTCATGGTTTTGTGTTATGAACACTTTGCAGTCGAGGGATTTCGTGAAAAATCATCAGGAAAAAATGGTTAAGCGTTGTCATTGGGGCACATGTAATTCAGACAGCGTTACCCTGAGTGTTTAGAGGGTTGAATACAGTTTTTTTCCATTTCCAAAACCTAATGGAGTTTGGAAAAATTTAAAAGATAGCTTAGGCTACTATGTTTCATAAACTGTGGCTAGTAAGGACAAAGTTAGTTAGATAGGATTAGGGGTGTTAGGATACATGAGAGAAGCGGAGCGTGCTCTATTCACACAAGGAGAGCTGTTGGTCAGGTTACTTATTGTGGTACCATTAACTCTAAAATAGTTGTTGAATCAAGTGTTTACTTATGTACTGTAGGCAGATGTAGATGTTTATAACCCATTAAAATGTGCCAGAATGCAGGAAATGGCATCTACTTTATTCAAAAATTTATGGGGGAGGATCCACAGACCCCACCACACACACACAAACACACACACACACAAACACACACACACACACACATTACAAATGCTTCTGACGCCACTGGCTTGCATGTTGTTCAAGCCGAGAGCTATTGTCAGCACTGGGAGGGCTGAGCACCCCTAAAAGTCTGATTCTAGAATACCCCTGGCAACCTCTTTGAAAAACTATTCCTATACTATATATTGACGACATATTGCGTTTAGATCATTACAAACACAAAAATATACATAAAACAGGTGGTACCATTAACTCTAAAATTTAATGTACTAAAAACACATGAACTCTTGATGAAGATATATATATTTGTAAACACAAAACTCTCAACTCTCCTTGGTGTTCCTGGAGGAATAAAAAAAGTGTAAAATGACCCATCAGGAAATGAAAGCATCAAGTGAAGACACTCACCTCACGCCAAGTCATGTCCACTCCAGTGAATGTGTTGTCCTCAGGCTTCTTCTTGTCTGTGTACCCGTCTGTCTGTCCGTCTGTCTGTGTGGCGCTGTCGGGGTCTGAGGGCTTCAGGGTCTCATTAACTTGTAGTGTCTCAGGGGTCCTTTGATGAACAGCCTCCTCCCTCTCCTCCTCATCCTCCTCCCTGCACAGAGCAGAGATGTGCCTTTAAGGTTGGAGACGGAACATCCTGCCCTACAAATTTACCAACACCCCCCCAAAAAAAGAGAAAACTATAAGGAGCCCTTCACTTATCGTCTCACTTGTAGGCACAATGTCTGAACAAATTAGGGTAATGATTGAAAAAAGCAAAGGGTTATAAATGATATGAAGGCACGTGGAGGAATGAAAATGCCTTCACCGCTGCAAATTGATGTTCAGGCTGATGGAGATTACTGCTCTGTTGTGTTAATATCATCTTAAACAAACTAAAGCTGGAAAAAATAAAGTCAAATATCTTTGGAATTCTATCAAATGTAGTCTTTTCTCTTTTTTTGTTCACACAAACCTATAATAGATTTGTCTGAGATATATATTGATTGTTGTCCAATTCTGCTTCTAGTGTAGCAAACAACCCCCCCCCCACCCCCCATAAAAATAAAGCATCATTCATTTCCATGAGACATCACTCAAGACCAAATGGGCTGTGCTAAGGGTAAGTACTCTAAAGATTAATATGTATAAATGTACAAAATAACTTAATTTGAAACAGTTGTTTTTAATCTTAGGGCTCCTCCCTGGGTGAGACTGGAGACACCATCTCTCTGAGTACCGTATTTTTTGGACTATAGGTCGCACCCGGGTATAGGTCGCATTGTCCAATTATTGCTATTATTATTATCTCTAAATGGTTTTAAGAATCTTTTGGAATCCTAGCAAAAACCAATGCAGATATGTTCTTGTTTTTGATTTTGTACATCTACCTTGTGGTGTTTTGCTATATATTTTTTTTTATATTTTGCATTTCACTTTGTATTTCTCTCTTATGTTTTTCTGTTGTTTGTTGTTTAAGGAAATTCTACCATTGCTGTTCATCATTTTTTAGTTTGTAGCAGGTCGCTTTTGTAAATGAGCCCTCGAGGCTCAATGAGATTTACCTGACTAAATAAAGGTTGAATGAATGAATTGCCAAAGAATTGGAAAAATCCATGTATAGGTCGCACCTGAATATAGATCGCACCTACTTAAAAATGTGGACCGTGTTTAGCTCTGCTGCAAATGTCTCTTCCACAGGAGCGCACAGCAAGGCTTTTAAGAAGATTAACACTTAAAAACAATTAATTGTTTAATAAAAAATTATAACAAATATGTGTCTGAGCTGAACTTTTCTTTAATAAATGAATAATTTTAGCAGGATAAACACCTAAAAAAATATATTTGTTAGCTGACATTATTGTAAGAGTGTGTCTGTTTAATTTTTTAAAATAAATTATTACAAATCAGCTTATTTTATAAAAAGCCATATATAGGTCGCACCTGGCTATAGGTCGCAGGCCATGAAAAAATGATAAAAAGCCGCGACCTATAGTCCGGAAAATAAGGTACACCTAAACATCATCGGCATTAACCTGATTCTGACTATTGTGGACTAAATGAGAACCTGCAGGGTTTAGCACATAATTACATTAAACTTGTGGAGTTTTCTGTTGAAGTCGTCAGCAGTTAAAATCTTACTTATTGTATAGTATAGCACCCTGCGGATGTTGGACGTTGTCTATCATGGTGCACTAAGATTCATAACTGGCTGTGATTATCGTACCCACCACTGCACCCTGTATTCACTGGTTAACTGGACATCATTAACCTCACGCAGACTCTTCCACTGGTACATTTTCATCTTTAAATCACTTCTTGGTCTGCTGCCCTCATACATCTCCTCCTACATGTCTTTGCGTGAGTGCAGCTACAGCGTGCGCTCTCAGGACATGATTACCTGCAGTGTTCCGTCAGTGAGGACTGAACTTGGAAAAAGGGCCTTCTCCTACTCCGCTCCTGCTTCATGGAATATCTTACAAAAAGATCTCGGCCCTGACCTCTCTGGATGGTTTTCAGAATCTGTTGGAATCCTGGCAGAAACCAATGCAGATAGGTTCCTGTTTTTGATTTTGTACATGTACCTTATAATGTTTTTGCTACTTTTGCTACTTTTTCTTTTGTTTACTGTTTAATGTATTTGTATCATTGCTGTTCACCATTCTTTAGTTTGTAGCAGGTCGCTTTCGTAAATGAGCCCTCGAGGCTCAATAAGATTTACCTGACTAAATAAAGGTTGAATGAATGAATGAGTGAATAGCTCTTTAAACAATCTCAGCTTGGAAGAACAGAAGTTTTTTTCCAACGGATTAATAAACTGCTAGTTCAAACGAGGCCCAGAACAAAGTAAACTGTTGTCATCTCAAGAGTTTCAATCTCCAAATCATCAGTGGTTCATGCAAACTCCATTTTATAAACCTTTATATATTTGTCAGGTTGACAGTACACAGTTTTGTATGTTCATTTGTATTCAAAAGTCTAAGTTTTTTAGTACAAGTTGGAAAAACCAACGCCAAGGTCACTCCTGAAAGTGGAAATTTGATTGAAAATGTCCTGATAACCTCAACCTCAAAATCTCACATGGCTGCAATGTAAATAAAAGTTCATGATAAGTCGTTTATTTGTTTTCATTTTAGGCTATTTGTATCTTCTTGAATCGTTCACACGCTTACAGAAGTATTGTTATTTGGAGACATGTTGCTACGGTGTTTGAACGCTTGTGTTGCTGATCATAATTACAGTAGTCTCGTTACTGAGCACACAAACGAGAAATTCCTCTGATTTTCCAGCTCGCGTCTGGGAGGCAAGTTTTAACATCAGAGGTGAACAGATCACAGCTACACAGCAGCAGCTAGCTGTAGCACTTCTGGTTCTCTAATCTGTTGGAATAACCATGCAACGTAAAACAGATGTTAAAATGTTTGCGTGAACTTTTATAAAATTTCTCAGACTTGAGTGTTGTTTTGTGTTAGCCTCACTCAGACTAACTGTTAGCTCGTGTGACTCCAGCCAGAATTTTACTCCGTTTGTCCAAACTAAAGCTGCTCAAAGAGCCATCTGCAGCTGGTTAGATATTTATTGTTCATAACCTCTCCATAAAATTCAAAGGCTTCAAAGGCTCTGAAGAAAAACACGAACAAGCATCAGGTCTCGTGCTACACCCACAGAAGAAACAGCTTTGTTTCAGTACATATTTTTGTTACAAATTAAAATAAAAATCCTGATTTTTAGATGTGCCTGAGCGTGCCAACGTTAGCATTTAACAGCAAGAACCTCAACGCTGAAGAACACCAGAGCATCAGCCTGGATGAACACACGGGGTAAATAGTTTTGTCAGGACACAGAAAAAATACTTTTATTTTCTCTAAAATACACATTTAATCACTTCATTAAAAAACATAAAACGTGTCTGCTTTCAGCTGAACTATGTTGTTGTGCTCCACACATCTGGAAACTGCTGCTCAGCCTGATTTTCATCTAAATTAGAGAAAATCTGAGCAACAAGGACCAGACCTGGTTCTCTGGTCTGAATCAATCTGTTGTGTTTCACGTCTCAGAGACGACAAACATGTCTGCACTTTCTGGACTCTAAAGAGCTCATTTCTGGTGGAGGATGAAGTTTTCAGAGAGGCTTTTTTCTCGTCTCCACAAAGGCCCTCTCTGGTCGCCATGGGGACCGTGTCTTTCATGATGCTGTTGCCATGGAGCCCCGTGAGACGCTGCACCTCGGGTGCTTTTCATTTTCCGTCTTTGATGTCAGCATCGCCTCCTCTTTCGTGATGCTGACAGCGATCTGGACCCGGGACCCCTGACCTGTCCAGTATTATGGTCCTGCAGTCAGGTGACCCGGGTCCAGTTTGAACTGGTTGGTGCTGGTGGTACAGAGGTTTGCTCCATTATGCCACAAACTACCCCCTCCTCACTCCACTGACTGTGTAACTGTTATCCCCCCTTTTGTGAGGCTAAGCCCCAGTGTGAGGTGCTGGCTGAGGCTGTGGGGGGACGGGGGGACTCTGGAACCTGCTGGCGTGGGGAGTTTTTGGGCCCCTGACCCACCCAGAGTGCTGACTGGGTGACACTATGGTGCAAAGTGCAAACTAAGGGCTTTGAGGGAGCGTCCGAGAGCAAAGGGACACCGAGACACAAAACATCAGCTTTACTTTTTAAAGAGGTGCAGCTGTTGAGCAGTGTTGAACAGCTGGGGCTGATGTTTGGAGCAGCGTGTGCTTCAACCAGACTCACAGGGAGCGGCAGAGTCTCAAACATCTGGAACACAAACATGTTTGTTTATTATGTTTATTAAATTTGTTCATTTTTTTTACAAAAGAAATACAATACAAGACAATCCCATCAACGACACGTACACAATGTAAAAAAATGAAAGGTAGCAGAAAGAAGAATAAATCTTATTATATCTGCCCCTTTTTTCAAACAATCAGATTAAACAATAATAATCTTTCACCAGCAGTACAAAATGACTAACTCTTTCTAATTTTCTAATACTAATACATAACTAATAATTGATACAATACACATTATGCTAATTCATATATATTTTTTCAACAAATTCCTTTTGATCATTTTCTTAAATGTAAACAGTGACTTGGCATTTTTAACTACATTCTCCAAGCCATTCCATAATCTAATTCCCTGGAACAAACATCTGGATAATAAGGAGCTCTTGAAACATTAGTGGTCATAGCAGGAACATCATGGAGGTAAAAGGATGCTCCCAGAATCACCACACAAGTTGCTCGCCACTGAAAATAAAATATGATTGTTTTTTGTTTGTTTGTTTGTCTGTTAGCAAAATATCTCACAAAGTACTCAACAAGTTTTAATGAACCTTTCAGAAAGCAATCAACGGATGCACTTCTACAGCTTATCAACTTTTACAGTCAGTCCAATTCAATATGGCTGCCATAGCTAAGCGACTTTAACAAACGTGTAAATAGCTCTAACTCAGTCAACTTTTCAGATGTTGAGTTAAACCTCGGGGTGGTGGTAGTTAAGACTAGTTCACAACACATACTCAAAGCACTACTGGATTGCACAAGAGCCGTTTTTAAAATGCCATTTCATTTTTTGTTGTCAACTGCCTGTGTTGGCAAAACATGTAATGACCAACTGGACAGATTTAAATGAAACTCTCAGAAGGCAAACGCTGGATGCACATCTACAACCGATAAACTTTTAGAGTCAATCTAATTCAAGATGGGCACCGCAGCTAATCAACTTTAACAAACATAAAAATGTCTCTAACCTAATCAAATGTCCAGAGTCTGCTGTGGTAGTAGCTGAGAGTAGTTCACAACACGTGCTCTGAGCAGCACCTTGGTCAACTTCTCCTTTCAGCTGCTCCCTTCTTCAGGGGTCACCACATGCAGTGAACTGTCACAAAGACTTGATTTTACTTCAGATGTCCTTTCTGAAACCACCGAGCTACCACAGCCCTGTGTGGAGCAGAGAGCTGATATCTAGGGCACCTGGGGGAGCAGATGGTGTGGGTTAAGGGCCTTGCTCAAGGGCCCAGGTGGGGCAAATGACAGTGCTTCACCTTTCCCACCCATTTTTTATGTTGTCGGTACTGGGAGTTGAACCAGCGATCTTCCAATCACAGGCTCATCTTCTCCAACCTCAGCGCCACCACTCCCCGAGACACAATAAAAGATTAAAACAAACAAAACACAAAATAAAAACCTGCCGGGACTCAAAAAGGATGTGATTCTGCCATCAATTTTATTTTGAAAGGATTATAAGGTGGAAACTACAGGTGAGCTCAGCCTCGTTCAGCTGTGTGTGTGTGGTGAAATATTTAAAGAATAATCCAAAAAATAACTAATTCTAACTGTAATTCTGCTTTAAATGCAGATTCCTTTTACAGACGTAGACAAACGTGACTCCAGGGGCCTCATGTATCAACCGTGCGCACGCACAAAAACATTGCGCACGTCACTTTCCACGCAAAGTGGCGTATGTATCAAATCTGATATGAACGGGAATATCTGCGCATCCACGTACAAATCCACGGCTGCTCCCCTGCTTGCGTACGCACGTTTCTGTGGTTATTGTTCCTTTGGCGACACTTACAGGTTATTCAGAGAAACTGTGTCCATGATATGAAAATAATCATAAATCCCACCAAACACACATGATTAACAATTATTACATCCACATGGACGCAATTAGATGAGTGGATATAAAAGCATGCGCCAAATAGTGGCAACGATATTGACAACAATGAGATGTGATTTCTTTAAATAAGAAGTTAACCAAGCTGTACCAACACGCCTACGTTTAGGTCAGTGTGTAGCGCGGTTGCCTTTAGTTCCAAAGGTCATGAGTTCGAATCTCGCATGGTACAACGTTTCTCTTTTTTTTTTTTCGTTCCAGATTTAAATACACATGAAAACTATTTACAAAACAAGAAATCGTCTGCTTCCTTTCATTTCATGTATTGTTCTATTTCTTGTTGTTTTATTAAATAGTTGTCCTGTGTTCTTTAAATCTGGAATGAAAAAAAAAAACGTTGTACCAAGGGGGAGTCGATCTCACGACCTTTGGGACGAAGGGCGGGCGCGCTCACCACTAACCTATACAGGCATGTTAGAGCAGATGGGTCAACTTCTTGTTTAAAAGTGGATGGTATGTTTTGCGCTAGGCGTGCCGAATAAAACCTTTTTCCGTGCTTCTCTGCCTCACTCAGAAGTGATTCCTGTTCACAGTCCGTGAAGTTCCTCTTTTTTCCACGTTCCGACATGATTTGCAATGGAGCAGAGACGACATTCCTGTCGTGCATGGCATATTTGAATGACTTTGCATATTCATACGGAGGCGTGTCAAAGGCGGAGTCGGCCACTCTCTCATGTGCGCTGAATTCCACGTTGATTGTGTTGTACATAAGGAATGTGCGTGGATACCGGTGTACGCACAGTTTGATAAATCTGGATTTTTTTGTGCGTGGACACTTTTCTGGATTTGTCCGTACGTGACTTTTCAGTAAGAAATCTACGCAAGTCTTTGTACATGAGGCCCCAGGTGAACATTTCTTCTGCTCGTCCATTTGAGGCGTCACGTGAACACTTAGTAAAATAACTCACTGGACAAATGAGTGAAACTCAAAAAAAAAAAATCATTAGATGAACATGTACAACTTTTAGTTAATTCAAGATGGCCGCCCAAGATACTCAACTTTTTTTTAGAACCACCTCCACCACTTTGTGTTAGTCAGGTGTGAATGAACACATTAATGTTGGGCTAAGTGCTAATCGTTAAGCTTAAAGGACGTTTTCATGGACAAAATAAAATCATTTTTATGCCAGTCACCATGAATAGAAAATTATTTGAGTACTGCGGAACTAAAACACTAAAAGTCGTCAACTCTTTCTGGTTAATTTTCCGTTGATGGAAGCGCCTGAGGAAGTCGTAACATTTGGGGGTTGCAGACCAGAGATATTAATCCATTCATTAAAAAAAATACACGTCTGCAAAACAAACAGTCTCTACAAGAAGTTTTTATTCAACTCACAGAACATTCTACAGATGCACACGCGTTACATCACCTTAATACAACAGACTCTTTAATACCTGCGCTTAAAAACCATGAATTGGCCCTAAAAAATATAAAGGATGAAATTTAAAGTCACCAAAAACTGTACATTATTAAAAATTCACTTTAACACCACATTTGGTTGTCTTTTTTTTCTTCCTTTTTAAATTTTTTTTTTTGAACAAAAAAAAAAGAAATTAAGAAAAGTAGTTCAGTGTAAGAAGCGAGTTTAAATAAAATCCAGACTGGAGTCGTCCCGTCACCTTCGTCAGCATCAAACGTTGGCCCTCGAACAGCTCGGGAATCATACGGAGGAATGTGAGGCAGAAACGAGTCCGCTGCTTCATCGTGGGCGACGCTCGTCTTAAAGTTGAAAAGGATTCAGTCGACTGCAGCCACCTTCATCATCACCATCTGGCCAGCTGTGTTTCAGTTTAAAGCCTTCGAGCAGCACATCGTTGAGAACAAGCAGAGCGTGAGAATCGTGGCCGTGTGTCCAGAATATTTACAGAAGTGCCCTTTAGGGCTGAACATCTGCTTTTCACAGGAAATCCAACACTAAAGATCGTTAACGTCTGAAACCAGTGTCTTCTCGCAGCAGCAGGTGGTAGAAACATAAACGAGTGTGTGTGTGTGACTTTAAGTGGAGGTTATACAACATCGACATGTGACGGTCCAACAGGTTCCTGTAAGTGTGACTGGCCGTTTTCATAAATTGTCTAAACATCTCTATTGAACATCTGTACACAGTCACTACAAGCTATTGCTATTAAATAATCCCAGCTAGTGTAGTCTTTGTTTATATTTATATATAGAATATTTAATAAAAAATATACTGAGCCGAAAAATTACTTCTAGGCATAAGAACGCACATGACGTTTCCACTGAACGGGTGAGAGACAGGTCCGGGCGCTGTGGCGGGTTTGGACCTGCTTTGTGGTGCTGAGGAGGTCCTGCTGCAGGAAGGTGATCAGCGTGAGGGCTAAAACACTCGAGGCCACGGCGTCCGCGGGGACCGACCGGAGACCTCGCCGTGGCAGGTGAGCGCAAACAGGGAATGAGGTGAAGATGACGAGAGAGGCTGAAGTGACGATGGACACGTTGTCACTCTGAAACAGGGACGGCCTTTAGAAAAGATTCGACCGCGTGAGGAAACCATAACAGACAAAGAGCCAAAAGTCTATACATACAAACCTATACACGAGATAATACACGTGGCTGGAACGAGCTCCAGGCAGTCTCAGCGGTAATGGAGTGTGTGTGACGGGGACAGCACCAACAGTCAGTGTGGAGCCCGCCGCCATCGTGGCGGTCGCTGCAGGATCCTATTTGTCCTTGTTTGAGTAGAACTCCGCCCAGCGGCTCTCAAAGAAACGCCTCATCGAGTGTCCCGCCATCCCCACCGCCGACGTGTCCTCGTTGAAGAGCTCGCAGTTGTTGAAGACCAGCTGAGCGTCCGCGGCGAACTCCTCACAGCTGCAGTACCTGAGACGAGACGGAGGAAGAGACCGGCGTGAAAACGAGGAATAAAAAGCTACGACCACAACAGAAATGAGCTCAGTCTCTGTAAAATGAAGTTAAAGCCATTACTGAGTTCATACAAATCTTCTGCAATGAGATCGACTCCAGACGTTAATCATCATGATGATTACTTTCTGGGTTTCATTCACATCTGTTCACTGGTTCATGAAATATTTTGCTAACAGACGAGGCAATTACACGAGCGCTTGCCTTTCATGGTGCTAGACAATAAGTACGGGAAAAAAACAAATAAAAACTTTAATGCTTCAAATTCTTTAATATCGTGGAACATCTGGATTAGATACAATCATCTGATTACAGAATAAATTAGAAAAAAAATCATAATCTTGATGTAATCTTTATTAAATTACCATAATATTTTAGCACTATTTTTTCAAATTTGTTATTACTGCTACATTCTAAGCTATAGTTCTAGTACACATTTAATGTACAGTATTTTCTATTACAAAGTGATGATTTAAAAAGGACATTGTAGTAAGTTTAAAGTTTATGAGCTTTAATTCTTTTTTTGTAGGATTAACTCTTTAATCAAAGTTTCATCTGTATGGAGATTTTTTTCTTGTTGACATTAATGTGTTGGAAATTATTTGGTTCGTTAGCGTTGATTTTTTCCCCTCCAAAGCACACATCTGTATGAAAACCATCAACGGACACTTTAAAATGTAAAAGTGGAACTTTTTGTACACGTGCTTTTAAATTTGACTTTGTTTTAATTCAAAGTGAAATAAAAAGCTGCGCTAAAAGCCAACAGTGATTTAGTTTCTCTTACGCTCCCTGCAGCAGCCGTTCCCTCATGGTGAGGAAGTCCATGGGGTTCTTGACGATGCGGCGGTAGCCCGACACCTGTCGTGGGTTGACGGGTTCAAGGAACGGCCAGGCGTCCGCATGAGCCTCCATCTCCATCAGAATGATCCTGGACGGAAATCAAGCACAAAGGATTAATAAGAACGATAAGAACTAGAGAAACTGCATTTCCTGTGAAAATGCATTGTGAATGCTTATTGCTGAAAAAACAGCTGAAAGTAGCTTATAACATACTGAAATGTAGCTGAAATGGAAGAACAAGCCTAGGTTAACAGAAGAAAGCCGGGAAAAAAAACCATATTTGCTGAATTAGGTTTAAATAGGCAGAAATTAGCACAAAAAAGCAGAAATTAGTTAAAACAAGGGGAAATTACATAAAATAAAAATTACAGCTCAACAGTACCTGAAAAGGTATAAAGAAGCTTAAACTACCAGAAGGAAATGGAATGAGCTGAAATGAGCTAAAAAAAAAGTGGAATTAGGTTTAAAAAAATAACTCAAATTAGCATGAAACAGCTAAATAGCAGCTGAAATAGCAGAAAAAGCTGAATAGAGAATAGAGAATAAAAAGCTGACGTTAAAGGTTCAGTATGCAGTTTCTGTAGAACTGCAGCACTTAGAAATATTTTCAACAGGCAAAGCATTCTGATCCCTCCCCCTCAGAGCCATATGTGGCTCTGCCCCCTTGTGGTCTGTTGAATTTCAAATTCAAGCTCTGTTTTTATTGGCTGATTCAAATTCAAGCTCTGTTTTTATTGGCTGGTTACAAACTCTGTTTTTATTGGCTGGAAAATGGCGGGTCACCTTTTCTTTTTAGAAATGCTTATTTACCACCTGGAGAAGCAAGGGGACAATATTTTTTTTAATTTTTTTTCAGAGATTACCTGGCTAACATCAGTCTGTCAGGAGGTAGTGACAGAGTGAAGAAATATGTTCATAAAAAAAGCTACATACTGAAGCTTTAACAGGAAGAAGTTGATGAAAGTAGAGAAATTACCACCAAACACTTAAATGTATCTTGAAACAGCTAAACATTAGCTAAGAAACACGCTGCAATGTGGTTGAAAAGGTAGAACAAGTTTAAATTAGCAGAAGAAACCAGAAAGCACACGTTTGCACATTTAAGTTGAAAAAATTAGAACCGAGCACAAATAAGTGGAAATTATCTGATTTTTTTTATTTTATTTTTTATAAATCAGCTCAAAAGTAGCTAAAAATGCACAAAGAAGCTTGAGTTACCAGAAGGAAGCTGAAAGAGCACAATGTTTTGCTAAATTAGGATGAAAAAAATTAAACGAGCTAAAAAAAATGTAGAATTAGCTGAAAAAGCTACAATTAGCATAAAACGGCTAAATAGTAGCAGAAATCTAAAAAATGTTGAAACTTGCATAAATAAACTGAAAGGAGTAAAACCAGCTGAAACTATCTGAAGTTAGAAGCCACACAAAAAAATGCTGTAGCTAGCAGAAAGAACCTGAAAAGATCACAAAACAGCTGAAAGTAGCTGAAAAAAGTAAACATTTGCAGAAGGAAGCTGAAGCAGAACAAAATGTGAAAGGAGCAGTAAAAGGTTGTAACAGATCTAAAGATCTGAATGAGCTCAATTTATTTTCTATGAGGAAAGAAATGACAGAAAAGGCTAAATATTTCAAAAAAGCTAAAGTTGCACCAATACCAAGTCACAGCTGGATTGTCCTGAAATAGCAAAAATTGTGGAATGAGCAAGATGCAGAAAACGTACAGAAGAAAAATGGATCACAGTGTGAACGCTTCATAAACGTTCAGAGCAGAAAAACGACTGTTTTAGCAGGTTTTAGACGATGACATCACTCTGTGAGTGAAAGCCTAAAGAGATGAACTCACTCGCAGAAGGTGAGGTCGGGCTGGTTGCGCGTCGTCATGCGTCGTCGTTTAGTGCCGCTTCCTTCTCCGGAGCAACGGGAGGACGATGATGGTGTTGATGATGAAGGAGCGGCGGTCTCTTTGGGTCGTGTCGCCATGCCGCCGCCGCCGCTGCGTCGTCTCGACGTCTCGTCCTCGGAGCTGTGGTCTTCGTACCTTCTCTTCTTCACCCTGGAGCGCTTTTTGGAGGCGCTCTGAGTTTCGCCTCCCTCCTTGGCAGAAAGACGGAGCAGTGAGTGAAAGGCTGCACAAACACGCGTGTTGGAGCTGAGACGAGGCTCTGACCTTAGCGGCGCAGGCGGGACAGAACCAGTCTCCCTCTGGCACCTGGGTGATTTTTGGCCGCAGGCAGTACATGTGGCAGCCCCGATCGCAGGCGTCGCAGAGCAGCAGGCACTCGTCGTTGTCTCCCTTCTTACACACCTGGCAGGTCTTTGAGCACACATTAAGAGTTGATATGAATCTGAGCTCGCTGTGTGAAACAACAGCTGACCCGTACGGACAGACTTCCTACCACTTTAGTAACAGATCTCTCCCACGCGATGGCCTTCTCCAGCTGAAGCAAACAGAGGCAGAGCTGGGGGGCGCTGCGGCAGCGGTCCAGAGCCTGCCGCCATGTTCGGATTCGAGAGGTGATTTCATTCTCCAGACTGGAACGTGCAAAGGTTGGAGAGCAAGTTTGAACATCAAGAGAGAAAGAAACGCCCGTTTCTGCTGTAGTTTAAAGTTGAGGCCGTCCTCCTCACCTGAACACGTCCATCGGGTGCTCCTCTCCAGGTGTGGGGGTGAGGGGAGCCAGACGCATCACCTCCGCTGGGTTCCAGAGCGGCTCCTTCAGGTAGCGCCTCTCGATGTTCCTCTCCAGGTTGGCGAGCCGCAGGATGGCCAGGTCCAGCGGGTGTGTGGCGATGCGAGGCAGGCCGGACCACTCCTTCTTGGTTCGCACGATCCAGTCGTCCCGCGGGTCGGCGTCGTGCTCGTAGTACTGCAGGTCGTCACGGGTGGAGTCGGGGTCTGGGATTGTGTAGGGCTGAAAGAACAAATTCAACCTTTATTTTATTTAGGCAGGTTAATCTCATTGAGCCTCGAGGACTCATTTACAAGAGAGACCTGTCTGAAAAATGACGGAGGACTGACGACTGTGTCTGGACATGTCTGCTTCCCTTTTCAGATCTGTTCAAGGATTACCTCAAATTCAGGCATCGGAGCTTCTGTGCTCATCTCTGCCTCGTTTATCGCCCCCTGAGGAAGGGCCTGAAAGAAACGTTGAAAAGAAAGCTTCATGTTTAACTTGAAAACACAGAGTTCCACTTCAGATGCTCATGAAACAGATTTCTCAGTCGGTTTATAAGAAAGTGAATCCTCTCCCAACCTTCATATGTAGATCAGCAGCAACGACCCGCTGCTCCAGGCCCTCCACCCACTGCAGGGCGCAGACGTCCGTCTCCATGGCTCTCTCCTGCACCTGCCAGGGCTGCTGCAGCGCCTCCAGCAGCACGTCCTTCTCGTCCGGCTTCAACTCGAACAGTGGATCTGGATTACGACGACACGGGAGCTTAAGAACGGGTCAGGGTGGACGTGCTCTAAACGGGTGTGATTCACTCACCTTGGATGGGGGAGGTGCACATCTCCACTAAGCTCTCGATGTGTTTTGCTAAATGCTTGTGCAGCACTTTCTCTCTGATGCCCCGCAGGTGCAGGGACTGTAAAGTGCCATAGAGTTCGTCTGGATCTTTAATCCACCACCACCCACGCACCATTGCTGGAAAACAAAGGGAAGGATTCAGTTTCAGATCAATCAAAAGAACAATGGATCGATTTGTGAGCTTCAAACCAGGAACTACTTACATGCAGGTATGGGCTTGACCACCAGCTGTGTGAAGAACTGCTGCTCCAGCTCCTGGAAGGCGGAGTTGGGTGGGCGGCCGCGGCGTTTGGCGGCGGCCCCTCGAGATGCTCTGCGGGCGGGGCTGCCGCCTCTGCTGCCTCGCCTGCGCCTGCGGCCCGGCCTGACGGGGGTGGCGGGAGCAGCAGGAGCAGGGATGGGAACTGGTGGAGGGTGGGAGGCTGCGGGTGGAGCACCCTCAGGTGCAGCACCCTCAGGTGCAGCACCTGCGTGGCTGATGTCCGGCGGTGCTGCTGGAAGCACGAGGTCAGCAGGAACCAGACTGGGCAGCAGCGGCTCCGGCTGAGGAGAGGGGAGAACATTTTAACCACACGTCACTCACATTGTAACGGTGAACGTGTTCCTGCAGACCGACCTGCATGAGTGGAGCAGCGAGTGCCGGGAGCGCGCTCGGCACCTGCGGCAGCAGTGTGGGGGGTGAGCTGGGTGAGGGGGCCACCTGGGGCTCCGTCAGAGAGTCGTGGTCACACGGCTGCTTGGGGAGCAGGTTGAACCACTGGCCCTGTTTCTCTGCCAGCTCCTTCACCGTCTCCTCGGGAGGATTACCCGTCGGACCATCCCCTGCTGGCGAGCTCACCCCGTTGGGCGCCGCCTCCTGTGATTGGTTGAGCCAGTTCTTGAAGGCTGCTTGAGTGAGGTCCAACAAGCCGCCGCTCGGTGACCCCGGACCGTCCTCTCCCACAGACCTGATGCTGCTACGACGCCGGCGGCGGATCTTTGCCGTGCGGAGGTGCAGCTCTACTTCAGGCTTGATCTTTCGAGGGCGCCCGCGGCCTCGCTGCGTGCTCATGAGGGACGCGGTGCCAGGGAGGGGGTCCTCCTCTGGAGGGAGGGTCTGGGCCAGTGCTGGTGGGGCCGAAGACGGACAGGAAGGTAGCGGGGGAGGGGGAGTGGTCGGTGTAGGAGCCTCCTCGACTTTGGGCTCCCTTTTAAGGAAGGTCACAGGAAGGTCAGCGATAAGGACATCACCTGAAGCTGCAAGACAAAGAAAATGCTGCTGGTTAATAATGAGTTGAGGGCGTGGCAAGTTTAAAAATGTTTCACTCCCAAACTCACCCAGCAGCTCTTCAGGTCCTTCTACCAGAATCCCTCCCAGGTGAGGTAGAGCCAAGTACCTGCGACGGTACCGGTCCTGACCCAGCATTATGATGCGCATGGAATGAGACGACTGCAGCAGCTTTCTACGGAAAAGCGCTTGGCGCTGTAAACGATCAAAGTAAAAAACACATTTAAAACAAAGTATATCTTTATATAAAAGTATATATATAAAGTACCGTATATTCCGCCGTACACGTCTCACGGCCCTATAAGTCGCATCAGTCCAAATATGTCTAATAAAGTGAAAAAAAATCCATAAATACGACGCATCTATTACTCATCACTGCTGACAACCTGGAAATGTGGACCGGAGTCGTGCCAAAAATCAAGTGGTTGCCAAATGGAGGCCGCGGGAGCACGCACAGGAGAACTTTAACAAGAACTTAACAAGATTAACAATAAAAACAATTATTTGGTTGCTCGAAATTATAGTAAAGGTGTGACTCAGTTGAAATTTTGCTTAATGAATGCACTTTGATGGTCAAAACAGCTGCATTTTCAAAACCCGATAGGTGGAAGTAGGAGCGTGCAGAGGAACGAGTCGCTGTGCATTTCTTCGAAATTTAACAAGATAAACACCTAAAACAATTATTTGTTTGCTTGACTTTTATAGTAAAGGTGTGTCTCAGTTGAACTTTTACTTAATAAATGCACTTCAATGGTCAAACTAGCTGCATTTCACTGGGGTGGTGTGGCGAAATGAAGCTGATTTAACAGTTGCTCCAGGCAAGCTGGATGAAGGTGGCATCTATGGCAAGCAGATTGTGTCAATAATAGCCAATTTTACTTATTACATGACACAACAGCATGCCATACTACTTGAGTGCCATCTAGCGGCTGAAAATGGTAGTGTTCAATATTTTCAGTCAGAATGAATGAAAACGGTCATATCTCAGTAGAAATTGGTTTATAAATTTTAAGAAAAAATCCATAAATACGTCGCTTCGGTGTATAAGTCGCAGGGCATGTAAATTATACAAAAAACTGTAACTTATAGGCTGATAAATACGGTACTGTGTGCGAGTTGCATCAGCCTTACTTTGGTTAGCTTATCAATGTGCTTTTCAAGTTCAGGAATGCTGGCGTTGGTCAGACTTTCACTCTGCAGGAAAGAAAACGAGAATGAGCTGCAGGAAGAACCAAACTGTAACACTGAAACACTCGAGGGGTCACACACCTCACTGAGCTTGGACTCGTCTTTGCGTGCACGCAGCTTTCCTCTCTCCGGGATCTCCTCCAAACTGTGGTTCTCTTCTTCAGCTACTCTGGCGCTGCGTCTCCTCTCCTCAAAGCACAGCTCCTCCTCGGAGCGCCCTGTGCGACGTGCAAGCGCCGCCTTGAGCCTGGTAGGGAGGAAACAGCCAGAATCACTGTCTGAAATCTGGGAAACTATCTGGTATCTGAAGAAGGGGGAAAAAAGTCATACTTGCGTAGTTTTCCCTCGATGATCCACTTGTTCTTCCTGTAGGTCGCCATGTTTTCTAATGTGTTGTCGATGTTGCTAAAATAAAAAATAAAAAAGTCACAAATGTTGCAAAGTGCAAACTAATGAGATGTAAGGCCGATACGAGCGTCTGAGCCTCACTTAGTCACAATGTTGCTGCTGTTCAGCTCCTCCACCAGGTAACCCAGGATGGCTGCCTTGGTGTCCGGAGGCAGGACGTGGAAGGTTTTGGTCCTCAGTGTGTTGCAAACTTCTGTCTCATAACCGTGGGACTCCAGGTAAATACGGAGGGCTTCTGAGACGGTGCTGCGGGTCAGCTCCAAGTCCACCAGCTTCTCTCCAAGAATCTTCACAGACTGTAGTATCCGGGGGGACGGGGGATATACATATATGATGTCATCACCGCCAACTGTAGACTTACTAACGTTGACAGTGAAACGTGGTCACACACCTGATAATAAGAGGGCAGGCCTGGATCCTGCAGAACTGCCTCCACCAGCTTTATGAGGAGGTCCTGGACCTCCCCTTGGCTGTGGCCCAGACCCAGCAGACCTTCCTGCAGAGTAGCGAGGCTGGGAACGTCCTTGGGTATGTCGAGACCAACTATTTTCCCATAACCGTGCAGGAACTCGACCACGACCAGGCAGTGTGCAAACGCTGTTCCAGAGAGAACCAGGCCGGGGACGTGGGACAGCTCAGGCATCGGCTGGTGGAGGGAGAGTTCACGAGAAATCAAAACATTTACACCATGTTTAACAGACAACAACGAGTTGTGTGTAACTGAAAGCTCACTTTGTGATCGGTGAGACACATGTCCTCTGTGGGCTTCTTCAGCTCCTCTGTGATCAGCTGCTGCCTCTTCTGCTCCTCCAGACGCCTCTGGGCCTGAGCTCGTCGCTCTGCTGCTCTTTTTGCTGCCAGAGCGGCCTGAGCTGCCGCCTCTGCCTCCGCCTGGGCTTTGGCCAGGGCCTTGGCTTTGGTCCGAGCGCTCACCACCCGGCTGCTCTGGACCACCCTCTCCGCAGACGCCTGCTGGACGGGTGAGGCGGCTTCACTTTTCACCGACCTCCGGCGGCCAGGCTTTTTCAGCTCCGCCGTCGACTCCAAGCCTGGGACCTGTGGGGCTGCGGTGTCTGTTGGTTCCATCTTTACCTCCTGGAGTTGGACGTCTAACTCGAGCTAAAGCCCACAAAGAAATGAAAAAAATAATAATAACTTGGGTGTAAAAAAAGAAATGAAGCTGAGGACATTGAAGCAAATTATTTTAGAGTTTCATCTGTTAAGATTTTCCTGAACCTTGGCTCTCTTTTTCTCCTCGTTCATCTTCTTGATCTTTAAATCCTCCCTTCTCTTCATTCTTGCCTGAAACAATAAATAAATAAAATTAGTGTAAAATTTGAATAAAGTGTCATTAAAATCAGTCTGACGTACCTTTTTTTTCATTTTCTTTTTGATTTTGGCCAGTTTCTCCTTGTCCTCCTCTGTAAGAGTTTCTGTCAGAGCAGGACACCAAGCAGGGGTCAGCTGAAAGCCAAACGACGAAACTAATCTTCCAGTGGACATGGACTCACCCTTGGCTTGGAGTCGTTTTAGCAGCTTGGCATCAACTTTGCTGAGGAGGTCGACCGTCTTGATTTTAGGAGGTCTACCAGGGCGGCGAGCCTGCCCCCTCCTCTTCAAGCCTCGAACCGTGGGAGGTTTTTCTTTGTCTGGGTTCGGAGGTCGACCGCGCCGCCCAGTGATGGCCATGATCATAGAGGGAATTTCCTCGTTAGCCAAAAGAACCCAGTTTGTGCCCTGTAACAAAACAGGAACACAAAATCTATTTTAGTCACCAGAACACATTCAAAACAAATCTTAGATAAAACACAAGAATAACTCAATGGGGATTTGATCAAAACCCTTCAGAGTAAAACTTCCAGACAGAAGAAAAGAGTTTTCAGACCTCTGATGATTCTCTTTCTTCATAGAAGTCTCCAACAGGCATGCGTGGACTGAAGCTGAAGTGTTCTCTGGAGACCACGCCGTCCGAGTGTCTCTTCAGGTACTGGGAGACAAAACAGTCTGCGTTACGACACAAAGACTCCATAATCACTGACGACACGGACTAAAGATTAGTTTACAAAGACTTTCAAGGTATGTGATCACCTTGATGACTTCTGGAAACTGCTTCATCCTCCTTCCACAAGGAGTGTAATACCAGGTCTCCCCCTTCATGCGGTTCTCCATTTTCTTCACACGGATCTCCCTCTTCCAACTACACATAAGGCAGAAACATTTGGGTTTACAAGATGACTTTAAGGCCTTCTCTGTTCTTCTTATAGATGAAAAAAGCTCATACAAAATAAAAAGATCTTGCAATTCTTTTAAATTAGCATATCTCCACATAATTTTCGTTCTACTCTCCTTTAAAATATTGCTTATTTATTTAACGTGGTGCTAAACACGCTTCACTTTCAACATTTATTGTTTGTTTCAGAGACTAGATCAATGTAAAAGGTTAATTATTTAGTTCTAATTGCAGAAATCAAACAGACTCCTGAAGCCTTGAACAACTATTACTGACAAAACTGTGAAAGTTACCCGTGCTGCAGAGCGAACTGGACCTGTTCTTCTGTTGCGACCCTTCTTCTGTTCGTTTCTCCTGTTAGAGGAACACAAACAGGCTCAGAAACAAACCACGATG
>JBBPBX010017427.1:0-15565 GCA_038048925.1 Garcialebias charrua
TAAAGTATAATTGTTATTTTTATGTTTTAGTTCAATTTTTAGTGTATTTGCGATCGCTCCAAACGCGCAGCCGGCAAAAATTAAACGAGCAGACCCCCGACGTAGGGACCGGCGTCAACGAGCCCCTCTTCTGGCGCGATGGAGCGGAGCTTCAACTGTGCAGCCTCGCAGCAGCCTGGCAGAAGCCTCGCAACAGCGAGGACCTTCTCTTTACCGATTAATTTACGGGAGACACTTGGTGAACTTTGTGTGTCTTGACTGGAACAGCGATAACTCTCAAAGTCTCCGCGTGCAACGAGCGGAGCTGGCGAAAACCGGAAGAGGAACAAGCTAACATTAGCATCGGATTCGGGTGGTCTCATGCTAAAAGGAGCAGCAAACTGCGGCGCGCTCAGACGGGTTTCGGTAAGTTATCTTAAGCTAACACTAACAGTAAGTCAAATGAGTAATAAAAAACGAGCTAATTTTAAAACAACAACACATTACAGATACTGGCTGTTGCAGAGGGCGTAAACAGATCTTTGAAGGGCGTGGACTTCAGAACTCAGTATCAGAAACCGGTCGTTCAAAACGAAAGTTAAAAATGGCAGAATTAAAAAGGGTATAATTGATTATCTAAGAATTATTTTGTGTATTAAAATGAATTAATATTGTCAAGATAGCACACAGACATAACATAAAAATTTTAAATACCTACATGTGGTCCCCTTTAACGCAGGTGGATTGTCCCTAATACTGCCCATACTGTCAATGTCACAATGTGTTTCAGTATTAGAAATAAGCTGAGAGTCCTTAGAATCTTCACTCGACTTCTCAATAGGCTCTAATGGAGTCTTCAACAAACTGCGACGATTCCGTCTCAAAACTTGTCCATCTTCAGTTTTCACTTCAAATGAACGTGGAGCTACTTCTTGCAGAACAGTTGCTTTCGTCTTCCATCCCTCATCATCCTGAATCCTCACTGGGTCCTTGTATGACAGTGGGGGTAGAATCTTAGCTGATCTGTCATAATATGATTTTTGTTTTACTTTCTGCTTTTGTAACTTGTACTCCAACCTTGATGACTTCTTTGCAACTTGCTCATCACTGTTATAACTTGGTAAAGTTGTACGAATCTTCCGATTCATCAAGAGTTCAGCAGGTGAAAATCCACATTCTAATGGTGATGATCAGTGCTGGGAAGCGCTAATCCAAAAATTAGTTCCACAATTTCTAAAACGCTTATTAATTTTTTTAGGTCCACAATTTCAAAAGCACAAATGTCTTATGAAAATTAGGGGAAGCTAATCTAATCCGCTATTTATATATATATATATATATATATATATATATATATATACATATATATATATATATATATATATATATATATATATATATATATATATATATATATATATATATATATATATATATATATATATATTATATATATATATATATATATATTTATATATAGCCGGCAGCGTTATCAATATTTGCACTACACTGCCAACTGAAAAGTAACAAAAATGATCCTAAAAGGATGAAATTACAAAAATCAAAGGATTTATTTAATACTTTACGTACATATATTCTATTCGGCCACGAAATCAACAAAAAATAGAATGATCTTTTAATCCCTAAAACCACTTTTAAATCTAAAATACACGGGTGTGTCGCCACCGCATTTATACATAAAAGTAACCCAAATACATAAAACTAACGACTCACCGTCGAATGGTCGACACAAAACACACAATAAAATCCTCCGGCCGCGTTAATTTGGCTTGAAACAGCGGGGTTCTCTGCGGATTTATCCATTAGTAACCCAGCACAAGCAGCTGGACACAGAGTTCAGCGTCCAGTTCACCTCTGACCCGGAAGATGTCAAGATTCTATAGGTAGTCAACAGATTTAATGAAAAGTAACTAAAATACATAAAACTAACGACTCACCGTCGAATGGTCGACACAAAACACACAATAAAATCCTCCGGCCGCGTTAATTTGGCTTGAAACAGCGGGGTTCTCTGCGGATTTATCCAAGTACCCAGCACAAACAGCTAGCCACAGAATTAGCCCCTGAGTTCACCTCTGACCCGGAAGATGTCAAGATGGAATAGTCCATTTTTAGTAGGGGGATAAAGAAATCGACCGTTTTTTTAATTGCGTATTTAATGATCGTTTTCATCGTAACTATAATTATTTTTATGTTAAATGTACATTAACAAGCAGGATCAATGTTAGGGATGTAGGTGACTGGCCGGGGCGCGGCGGGGCCGGGGCCCCATGCTGATTGGGATCCCCAGGCAACGGCATCATTTGCTACATGGTAGATCCGAGTCTGTTCTCCCCTCTGCTCCCTCCCCCCTCCTCTCTGCTCTTTACGGTGGGGAAAAAGGTAAAACTAGCAGCAACAGAGCCAGAATAAGAGCCTCTAAATAAGTTTATTGGTTTTTACTGATAGATAATTAGTTATTAGCGGTACTGCATTTTAAATAAAAATAGCACAAATCCGCTTATGAATTATAAAAGTTAGTCAATCCACAAAAACGCTGACAAAAAGTTTAGGTCCACTGTAAGCGGATTAGCGCTTTAGCGCTATCTAGCGTTCATATGCCCACCACTGGTGATGATCTGTAGCTTAAAAAGGCTAAATACGGATCAGAGTTACTATTTGCAGCTCTCTTCAGAAGTTGTTTAAGTATGTGAACTCCTTTCTCTGCTTTCCCATTTGACTGAGCATAATGTGGACTTGATGTTACATGTTGAAAATCATACTGTTTAGCAAAATCTTGCCATTCTCTGCTACTAAAACATTGTCACTCACCACAATATGTGGAATGCCATGCCTTGCAAAAATCGATTTAGCATGAGTGATGACACAATTTGATGATATATTAGTTAACAGAGCCATCTCAGGGTAGTTTGAATAGTAATCCATGATTACTAAATAGTTTTTTCCTTTAAAATAAAACAAATCCATTCCTACTTTCAGCCATGGTGATGTTGGAAAGTCAGCTGTTATCATAGGTGCTTTGCTCCGTTTGTTTCTAAAAGTCTGACATGTTTCACATTTGCTTATTAGCACCTCAATGTCCTTGTTTATTCCAGACCAGAAAACAGATTCTCTAGCTCTTCTTTTACATTTTTTCAATGCCTAGGTGACCCTCATGAATCCGCTGCAGAATATTCTGTCTTAATACTTATGGAATCACAATTCTGTTGTTTTTCAGCAGCAGTTCATTTACAACACTTAGGTCAGTTTTAACTTTGAAAAACTGTGAACATGAGCCTATAGGCCATCCTTCTTCCATGTTCTGCATGACCAACTGTAACTCTGTGTCTTTAGCTGTTGCCTCAACTATATGCTTCAACTTGTTGTCTGACACAGGCAACATGGTGGACACCAAATTCACATGACATTGAATATCCTCTTCAGTTGAACTCAGAGCATTGTCCGTAGGGGCTCTGGACAGAGCATCAGCAAGAATCAGATGTTTCCATGGAGTGTAGATCAGCGTAAAATCATACCTCTGCATCTTCATCATAAGCCTCTGGATCCTCGGTGACATTTCATTCAGGTTTTTTATGATGATAGAAACCAAGGGTCGGTGATCTGTTTCAACTAAAAAAGATGGTAAACCATACACATAGTTATGAAACTGTTCCAATCCATAAGACAGCCCCAAACAATCCTTCTCTATTTGAGCATATTTGCATTCAGCTTTTGTCAATTCGCAGCTTCATTCTCACCACTTCTCTCACACATTCTCAGCTTGAAGAAGAACTGCTCCCAGTCCATCTTTTGAGGCATCTGTAGACAGTTTTATTTCTTTATTAGGATTGTAGAAGGTGAGCACTGGTTCAGTAGTCAGATAGTTTGTCAGTTCTTTCCACTCTTGATCATGAACCACAGTCCACTGGAATTGACTATTGTTATTCAAGAGTCTGCAAATGTTTGTCATTTTTGCACTCAAATTGGGAATTAATTTTCCTATAAAATAGATCATCCCCATGATGCGTAGGACACCCGTTTTGTCAACAGGCTGTGGCATCTTCAAGATGGCTTTTATTTTCTCTTCATCTGGCTGAACACCTTGGGCAGATAATTTGTCTCAAAGAAACATCATTTCTTTGACGCCAAACTCACATTTATTTTTATTGAGCTTTAGTCCATTTTCTCGTATGCGCTCCATGACGCGTCTCAATCTGTCATTGTGTTCCTGAGCTGTTGATCCCCAGATGATGATGTCATCAATGTAGACTCTCACTCCTTCCAAGCCTTCTATGATCTGCTCCATCACTCTATGGAATATTTCAGGTGCAGATTTTATTCCAAAAGGGAGTCTTAGAAAACAATATCTTCCAAAAGGTGTGTTAAAAGTACAATACTTGGTACTCAAAAAAGGCGTTCAATACAGGATCAACTGGACTTTATTAATTCAGCCGTTCACCTCCACCTCACGGACAAGGGACACTCCTTTGAGGACCAGAATGTTCAAATTTTGGACCGAGAACACAGATGGTTTGAAAGGGGTGTAAAGGAAGCTGTGTATGTTAAGAGAGAAAAACCTTCTCTTAACAGAGGAGGAGGTCTGAGATTTCAACTGTCTAAGACTTATAACTCAGTTTTGGATTTGATTCCGAAACGTTTTACACCAGATGGGAGCAGGGATGCTTTGTCTGTAAATTAGACTAACAAAGTTCTCTGAGCAGCCTCTTTTGTTGTTTGGGAGGTGTTGTTTGTCAATTTACATACAGTTTTGTGTCTTCTAAGAGACCTCAAGGGAACCTCCTACTGTTAGGTGTGATCTTTCAATTTACATGTATGTGTTACAAACCCCCTTTTGTTTAAGCTGGGATGTGTCGTTTTGTCAATTTAAATAGAATGGGCATTTTAGTTAATTTGTGGTGTTATCTCAGTTTCCAATTTCATATGTTGGTGCGTGACTTGTAAGCCTGTATAAAACTTCTCGTTCTCACAGCTTCCATTCAGAATTGAAAAAGACTTCTGGACAGAAGTCGAAACGTTTTCTGCAACAAATAAAGTCCAGTTGATCCTGTATTGAACGCCTTTTTTGATTTCATCATGTCCTGGACGACTGAGAATCTTCACCAGCAATACTTGGTACTACTTTCATCCAGCTTTACTTGCCAGAATGCTTGTGCTGCATCCAACTTGGTGAAATAACTTGCTCCAGCCATCTCACTGTTAATTTCCTCTCGAGTGGGTATTTGATAATGTTCTCGCTTGATGTTCTCGTTTAGATCTTTTGGATCCATACATATTCTTAATTCTCTATTCTTCTTCTTTGTAATCACTAAGGAATCAACCCAATCTGTGGGCTCTTCCACTTTTTTAATGACTCCCAAAACTGGTCATTCTGTCCAACTCTTTTTTCAACCCCTCTCTCAGTGGTGTTGGAATACGATGTGTAGCATGCACAACAGGCTGAGCACCCTCTCTCAGCTGAATCTTGTATGTGTAGGGTACAGTACCTAATCCCTGAAAGACATCCTCATAATCCTGAAGCATTGCATCAGCAGGACTATGGAGTTCATTCAATTCAGTGTTTATTTGGTAGACTCTTTTCACTAGTCCAAGTTCTTCAGGATTTGTCACCTAAAAGTGACTCACGATCCTTCTTTACAACTGAGAAGAACACAATATGTTTAGATCCTTTAACTGTCACCATCAGCTGACATGTGCCAATGCACTCAATTGATTGTCCATTATAGTCTCTCAGACTCGACTTCACTTCTTTAATGTGAGGTTTTAGTTGCATTTGTTTTATATCAGACATGCTTATGAGATTAGCCTTAGTACCTGTGTCCAATCTGAACTTAACTATGGCTCCATTGATCAGCAAAGGAATTGTCCATTTATCATCTCTGTCAACGCAGTGCACTCTTTCTGACTCATTTTCACAACTCACAACACCAATAAAGAATGTGTCACTTAAGTCAGTTTCATCTACTAAGTTTACACGATTCCTCTTCTTCTCTTCTTTCTTCCTCATAAAGCATTGTTTTGCAAAATGATTCTTTCCACGGCAATTCAAACACTGCTTACTGTAAGCAGGACATTGTCTCACTTTATGCCATGACCCACATCGCTTACAGCTGATAATGCAATCCTCTTGCAGCTGCCTCATCTGAGCATGTTGTTTCTTCTGGCAGGACATTGCTCCAACTGCTGCAGCTCCGTCACTGAACTGTGAAGTATGTCCTGTTGAAAGTTCAGAAAAAGTCCTTACTTGCTACAGAGACAGTTCACTTGCCCGACACATCTTTACAGCTGTTTCCAGGGTCAGTTCCACTTCTCTCAGCAGTCTCTCTCTGAGCTTTCCATCACGCACACCAAAGACGATCTGGTCTCTGATCATCGAGTCCTTCAGCAGGCCAAAATTGCATGACTGAGCTTTCACTTTCAAATCTGTCAGAAAGTTATCAAAGGGTTCATGTTGGGTCTGCATTCGGGAATGAAACACATATCTTTCATAGCATTCATTCTTCTTGGGAGAACAGTGAGCATCAAATTTACTCAGCACAACATCCAACTTTTCTTTGTCTTCTGCTTCATCAAACACAAAAGTTTTGTAGACATCCAAAGCCTGTGCTCCTGCTATGGTCAGCAACATTGCTACCTTTCTGGTATCCGGCTTTGTCTCCAAACCCATTGCAGTGACATATAGTTGAAAATGTTGTTTGAAGACACGCCAATTTCCATCCACGTTTTCCGTCAGCTTTAAGCTCTCCGGTGGTTTCAGGTCCATGGCTGCCACTCAGTTCACTCCTGACACCATGTTATATTTGTGTTTGAAATTAACCAGACGTTGTGTATCTTCCAGACACTTTTATTAAAGTCTCTTTTGTGAAGCTGCTCACACAGGTTGCTCACAGGTGTCTCTCCTTAACTATCTACTTCTGTTGTTCTTTTCTTTACATTTATGCATTCACATAAACTCATGATTGCCATCTAGTGGACAAACATAATTCATTCAATCATTACACAAACGAGACGTTATTTTCACCCCGAGCTACGGCAGAATCGAGCTGCGAACGGTCCTTAGGTCCGGAACTTGTTTTTAGGTCGGGGGTTCCCTGTATACAGTATATTAAGGCTTTATAAACCCATCCCACACTTTTACAATGTTCTAAACTCTTAAACCTACTTAATTTTAACAACATATGTATATTTACTGTACAGTACTGAAATATTTTACTCACCAGCTCTGCAGAACAGCAGCCCACTGTCTTGTCCAGGTTGATGTGCATGTGGATAAAAGAGCTTCAGGATTATTTGCCACTTTCCTATCAGTTCTGTGAGCTTAATAGGTAGATTGTTACTTCTGACTTTGTGTTGGAAAACTTTCCCTCCATTTTAGCAGAAAGCAGCGGCCAGAAGCACTGTTAGCTTCTGGGTAATGTAGTTGTTTTGACTGGTGTTACAGTAAAGGCTTACTGAAAGAAAACTGCTAAAAGGCAGTGCTGGTCCAAAGTTTTTTTATTACCTTTTTATCCATACCATCTCAATCATGAGTAATATTAAAGTTGGCAATTGTGTGTTGTTTACAATCTTACGTAGAAAAACTGCGAAAGAGTGAGTCCACAAAAGTCACAACGTGAGGGACTACTCTATTACTTTATTTAATAATAACATTGTAATACACAGCCACTAATAATGTGATTCAACCATCAGTATTTTCAAATTACAATCCACTCTCACTTTAATTTGTGCAACAGGTTTGTGAAAATAATTTCAAATTTTACAGTTTGAAAAAATAGTAAAATGACCGGAGTTTAGTCAATTACATAGCATGACATTGTTTGTGTGTAGTTATTTTAACATCACTGCTATTTATAACTGCATTTTGATTTGTTTTAGATAAAGGTCAACATTTCAGATAAAAGATGAGATTGAAGCTGCTTTTTAAAGGTGCTAGATTAATTCAGTGCATGAAAATCTCTCTAGTCTTTGGAAATGTGTCTTCAATTTTTAATTAATTGACTTGAATAAAAGTTGAAACAATATTTTGAACTTATAAACTGGAGAGAAACAAGGCACGGAGAAAATTATTTCATTGATAATTCCTTTATTATTATTAGCTGGAGCAACAACACCACCAGCCTGATCAAGAAAGGTCATCAGACACTCTACTTCCTCAGACGGCTGAGACGTGCTGGTCTGAGCAGCCCAGTTCTCACCTCGTTCTACAGGTGTGCAGTGGAGAGCGTCCTGTGCTCCAGCATCAACGTGTGGCATGGAGGCTGCACAGTTGAAGAGAGGAAAGCTCTACAGAGAGTGGTGAAGGCTGCACAGAAGTCTGTTGGAGTCAGTCTCCCCACCATCACAGACATTTACACCTCCAGATGCAGGAAAAGAGCCACCTGCATCATGAAAGACCTCACTCACCCAGCACACTCACTCTTTGCCCCACTCCCCTCAGGACGGAGGTTGAGGAGCATCAAATGTAGAACCACTAGACTGAGGAACAGCTTCTACCCTGAGGCTGTTAGACTCATGAATAAATAAAAATAAAATAAAAAATAAACACTGCAAAATATCACATTGTGCTGATGCTGATCTGTTTTCTTGTTGCTGTGTTCATCTGTGTTCATCTGTGACCATCTGCTCATACAAACTCATGTTCGTGCTGCTGTTTATTTCCACTATATTAGGCTTAGTGTATTACTAGTTGATGTTTTTCTTAGTTAATTCTAGATGTTATTACTGTTTTTCTCTTGCATTTGTTGTTGGATGTAACTGGGACCCCGTGTACATAATCTCGTTTTCATCACATGTACCACATGCGGTGCAAATGACAATAAAGACTTTCTGACTCTGACTCTTATTCTTATTAATGGCAAACCAACTTGGCCTCAGGGTGAATAGAAGAAACTGAAAGTCATGCACCATAACTCATGTTCCCTGAAGGAAGGGAACGAAGTGCGACATAAATGCTATGGGAAATTGCGCTCCGCGCTATTACCTGAAGGAATAAAATTGCGCCTTTACGGCAGGGGCGTCAGCGTCGCGCCAGAGGCCCCACCCTCTGGGTACTTAAGCCGCTGACGCCCATCCAACATTCTCCAAAATGCACTTCACCGAGCTTTCAGCATTGAAAGGGCCAGGTATGTTGCACCTCGTTCCCTTCCTTCAGGGAACATGAGTTATGGTGCATAACTTTCAGTTCCCTTATCAGTCATGTCACTCGGTGCAACATAAATGCTATGGGAACGTAATTCAATCACGCCCTTGAAATGCTCAGTAAAATGCATGCTAGTGTGAACGTCTGCCTTTATTCAGCAGGCATCTCAAGGCTGCTTTCTACTGTGTGTTAGAAAGGACAGCCTGAGTGACATCACACGCAGTAACATCCAAACTGTAATGCTTTGCAAAAGTGTTTGTTGAGCTCCAGTTCGCAAGAGCACAGATGTCTGCAACTGGTACACCCTTGAACAATGACCACGAGGTGGCCAAGCCCCGAGTAGAGTGAGCGCGCACTCCAGAGGGCACCTGTTGACCTTTGTTACTGTACGCCCTTTTTATGGCCTCAGTCACCCAATGTGAGAGGCGTTGCTTTGATAGGGCCTTCCCTGTAGCTGGTGCAGCAAAGCACACAAAGTTGATTTGTTTTTCTCCATTCAGCTGTTCTATGCATTAGGGATGGGGCAGATCCGATCCAGTATTGGTATCGGTATCCGATACCAGCATAATTTAAGTATCGGATATCGGATCCAACCTGCCGATATTTCCGATTCAGCTTCAAAGAGCACTTGTGTTCCATCACATTCTGTGACTACCGTTTTAACATTGTGTGAGTTAAAACCAATGAAGACACTCTTGAGCCTTACAACAGGAAACTCACAAACTTTAACAGTATAGTCTTTATAGTATAGAAAACATTCCAAAATACACATAACTTTATAGTCTCAGCACAAAAATTTCATTATACAGATTCACATACCTGAACAGTATCGGATCAAAAAAGTATCTGTATCGGTAGATACCCAGTTCTTAAGTATCGGATCGGAAGTGAGAAATGTGGATCGGTGCATCCCTACTATGCATGTAAGTGCTTAAAACTCTCACGGGGCAGAGAGCCTTCAGCCTTTCCTGTTCCTGAGTGAGGACAGGAGCAGGTGGAAAAGAAGAGAGATCAAAATCTAGACTTCTGGGGTTTAAAGTCAAAACCTTGGGGATATATGCAGGATTAGGCCTTAGGGTGACCTTTGACCCATCAGGGGCAAACCTGGTACGCATTGGATGTACGGACAAAGCATGAAGGTCACTCACACGTTTCGCCAAGCAAAGAGCCAGGAGAAGAGCGGTCTTATAAGATAATAAATGTATCTTAATCTCGCTTAGTGGTTCGAATGGGGGGTCACAGAGGGTCCCCAAGACCATACTAAGATCCCATCCAGGGGTCAAGATCCTGCTGGGAGGTCTCTTCCTTAGCACGCCCTTCATAAATCTTATTATGAGCGGGTGCGTGCCAGGCGTCCTGCTCCCCCAGCCCTCGTGACAAGCTGAAATTGCTGATAGGACCACCTTAATCGTTGAGAAAGAGTGACATTTCTTCCAACAGGTCCTGAAGAAAGGTGAGGAGCTGGGCCGAGTCACATGAATAAGAAATAATATTTCTTTCCTCCAAATCCGAGGCCATGGTCTTGAGCCGGAAAAGGGTAGCATGCCCTCTCCGGGTCGGGGAGGAGGTCCTGCCCCAAGTGGAGGAGTTTAAGTATCTCGGGATCTTGTTCACGAATGAGGGAAAACTGGAGCGTGAGATCGATAGGCGGATAGGTGCAGCGTCCGCAGTGAAGCGGGCGCTGTACCGGTCTGTCGTGGTGAAGAGAGAGCTGAGTCAAAAGGCAAAGCTCTCAATTTACCGATCGATCTACGTTCCCACCCTCATCTATGGTCATGAGCTTTGGGTTATGACCGAAAGAACAAGATCTCGGATACAAGCGGCTGAAATGAGTTTTCTCCGCAGGGTGGCTGGACTCTCCCTTAGAGATAGGGTGAGAAGCTCAGTCATCCGGGAGGGACTCGGAGTAGAGCCGCTGCTTCTCCACATCGAGAGGAGCCAGTTGAGGTGGCTCGGGCATCTGGTTAGGATGCCTCCTGGACGCCTCCCTGGTGAGGTGTTCCGGGCACGTCCCACCGGGAGGAGACCCAGAGGAAGACCCAGGACGCGCTGGAGGGACTATGTTTCTCGGCTGGCCTGGGAACGCCTTGGGATTCCCCCGGAGGAACTGCTCCAAGTGGCTGGGGAGAGGGAAGTCTGGGCCTCCCTACTTAGGCTGCTACCCCCGCGACCCGACCCCGGATAAGCGGAAGAAGATGGATGGATGGATGGATGGATGGATTTCTTTCTATGCACCAAGCTTCAAAAATACGCCATTTTCGCATGTAGAGAGACTGTGTTGACACAGTTCGTACATTTTCAATGGTATTTACCACGTTCTCAGGCAGACCTGAGACCACCAGCTTGTTCCTCTCCGCCACCAAGCTGAAATTCGCCACAGTTCTCTGCCTAAGTGGCGAAACTGTTCCTTCTGGTGACGTGGAGGATCCCTGGAGAGGAGCAGGTGGTGGAACCAGTTCTCCCTCAGGGGCCCTAATTTATGTGGTCCCTTGAAGGCCAACCACGTTAGGGAGAGCGCCTTCCTGTAGATGTACCGCCATACTACTCTGATCAAGAGTGTTTGGACGCAGAGGCAATCTACTGTCATTATTAGGCAAAAGCTGAACAGAATGTCTGTTTTTCCTCTTTTTGTTGGGGGTCATGGATCGGAGGGGTTGCAAGTTTTGTAAACGAGCAGATATCCTTACCCCAGCCCGGTTCCTGGTTGGGTCAGCACAGTGAGCGCAGTCACACGTTGCAGGATCACTGTTTGAGCATGGCATGTCGTCCATTGAGGATAAGGAGACAACTTCAGCATGAGAATGTGGAGATGGTCCTTTGTGTTGAGCAGACTTTAGATTGGTTGGTGACAGAGAGTTCAGTCCTCTTCGATTAAAGGGGAGATGAGTCTGTTTTAGCCCTGGTGCCATTTCTGTTCTGCACTGAGTGTTTACACATGCTACAGTTTCATCACATCTGTCTTTGTGAACAGGTGATACTGGTGTTGGCCTGCAGGCTTCAGCCGTGCCCCCCCCCCCTCGTCCCTTACTGGCATCCGATGAATAGGTGCCCAGGAAGGTGGGTCATCAGATTCTGTCGGCATTCACCCCTGGAGCACGGACGTATCACGGGTTTGTTTGATTTGTGTATTGCCGGTCACGTGGTTTACAACGGAGAAGGGGCTGGAGCAAGTGACCCCCCTCACCTGTCCCTGTGAGGAGTGACGGGCCTGCTTGCAGGCGCCTCTGGGCCTGTCTGTTGCAGACAGAACTGAGGCACCCTGCTGGGGTTTATCAATTAGGCTAACACCCCGTGAGCCGTGAGGGAGGGGGGGATGATGGCCCCCGCCCTGTATATCGACTGGAAGAACAGAGGGGACCGTGCTGTTGATGTTACTGTTTTTTTTTCTTTTGTGAGTCAATAAAACAGAGAGGGGCTGTTTTTTTTAGCTTTATTCGTGCTTATGTGTAACAACATATTTGACTTTATGTCACTCACATAAGAAAGAACATGATTTGTGTCTAAAACAAAGTCACCAGCTTTTTGTACCGTGCTAAAAAACAAAGTCTGGACGTGAAAATATCATTTCTCATACCTCGTGGGCGGGTGATCGTGTAATGTCAAGAAGCGGGCCTGGTTCATCAGGCATGCTTCTGTCTGGTGTCCCGATTTGCCAAGGAGGCTCTGTGTCGGACCGCCTTGTAGGGAACAAATCTGTTTTTACTCCAGGCGTGTTCGGTCCGGGGTGGACCCGGCGGTGGTCTCTGCCGGTGCTCGCCTCGTATGCCGGCCGCTTTTGCGGTGGGGCACGTGTGGCTGAGTGGTGTCGAGGCTGCGGTGCTCTGCTCCCAGCTGACTCCCTGGGGGGGGGGGGGGCGAAGGCTCTCCTGGGGATGCCCACCCGGAGAGCTTCAGCCTGTTTGCGCCTCTGGTCCAGCCTGGTCTGAATTCGATCCAGCGCTTTTCCAAAAAGTCCCGTCGGTTCTATCGAATGGTGGAGAAAAGGAATTTTCTGTCCCTCCGGGAGGTCAGTTAGGGTCATCCACAGATGGCGTATTGCGATGACCACCTCAGCCATGCCTCTGCCTTGTGCAAAAGCTGCTGTCCCCATCATGCGAAGCACAAAGTCTGTTGCCCTGCGGGCTTCATCCAGTAGGTCAGCGGCAGCTTGCTTGTCTGTCGTTACCTGGAGCTCCTGTAGTTTTTCAGCCAGGTACGCTTGCATCATGGCAGACGCGTTCATTGCGCGTGCCGCAAGGCCTTGAGCTCTGCAGCATTTCTCGAGCAGAGAAGCCGAGGCTCGACAGGCTTTGCTGGGGAGAGTTGGTTGTGTCCCGGATGACTTGGGAGCCAGACGAGACGCCATCGTGTCCACAATTTGAGGCACATTGGCTATTCCCACTTCATCCATCCCATCCACGTCGAGAAACTGCGAGAGCAGAAGCAGCATGGGAGCTCTGGGCTGAGCCCAGGTGTGAGTCAGCTCTGTGAGGAAGTCTGGAAAGACGGGCATCCTTTGCCTTGTGGCGGTCTGCTGCTTTGATTAATAATAATTTCCTGCCAACCTCGTGACTTGTTGACGAGGTGGAGGCTCCGGCCATGGGATCTGCAGTGCGTCCATTGCTCTGTGACACAAGTCGAACAGAGCAGGGATGGAAAAGTCAGTCTCCGGGAGCACAGTCTTATTCAACGTCTGCGTCATCCGCAGAAAATTCACCTGAGGCTGAAATCGAGATCTCGTCCTTGTTCATCATGTCTCAAGTGTCAAATACGACTGTTAAGTCCACCATGGGACCCAGCACATCTGGGCCGTAGCCCCATTTGACTCGGGTGCTGTCATCCAGAGCCATGCTCTCAAGCTCCGGCATGGGAGTGATAGGCTCAGTAGTGTCCGGGTCTGCTGGCACCATAGCAGCCCCCATGGCCTTGGCGATGAAATCCGCCCGGTGCCTCCTCACCGCCTCCAGCATCTTGCTGCAGTGTGGGCAAGAGTCAGGTGCATCCAACGCCATCTTCATATGCAACATCCCCAAGCAGACAGGACAGGCCTTGTGGGTGTCCGTCGCTGAGAGGGAAAAAACGTATCCGCTAGGGCAGGCGCGCGAGTTTGGGTTCGCCGTCCTACTGGTCTTTTTTGGAAGTCTTGTCTTTTGCTTTCCTTTCTCCGGAGGCATGTCCGAGATAAGATGAGCGAGTCCTTCCAAAATCTTTATTTTTATTTTTATTTGAGACGTCTCCTCCGTCGCGTCGCTTTCGCTGGCTAGCCTGCTACGAATTAGCAGAGGTAGCGGTGTGACGTAGTTAGCGCCGTCGAGCGAAGCAGTCTGCGGAAAGAGGAGAAGAAAAAACCTGGGGTTAAGGAAAAATGTGCAGGACTAGCTTTCGCTAGCCCAGCAGTACGCAGGAATAATTCTCTGTACGCCCTATGTAGGGAGCAAGCTCACCTCTGGTTGAGCGATGAAGCAACAGAGAAGTCCCGCGAAGAGAGAGAGTTCAGGTTTAATAATAATGTCACATTTTTGTCATCTGTGTATGTTTCCCATACAAGACGAAATTTGTCACTGCATTTAACCCAACCACCACCAGGTGGTGCAGTGGGCAGCCATAGAAAGCGCCCGGGGAGCTAGGGAAATAGGTGTGCACTCATAGACACCCCAAGGTGTGCAGTTGCCGGGGTTCGAACCTGGGTCTTTCGGGTCCCAAATCGGCTGCCCTGCCTCTACACCATCTTGGCCCCATAAGCGAGGTGAAGGGCAATAAGAGAATGATGGATGGGCGTCAGCGGCTTAAGTACCCAGAGGGCGGGGCCTCTGGCGCAACGCTGACGCCCCTGCTGTAAAGGCGTGATTGTATTCCTTCAGGTAATCGTGCGGAGCACAAATTCCCATAGCATTTATGTTGCACCGAGAGACATGACTGATAAGGGAACTCTCAGAGTCAACAGCTTGACAAATCCCACCAATGTGTTTGACAATATATTCACAGAGACAAACACGTTCAAAGCAACAGATGTATTTTGGAATGCAGGCCACAAAGAGACACATGCACCTAAAACACACACAAACACCAAAAATGAGAGTTTGTTTGTGAGAAAGATAGGAGATCAGCAACTCCCCATCAGGATGACAGACTGCATTGTCCAACCAAGCTTTGGTGGTTGTAACAAGCGTCAGGACATTAGAACAAACAAAAGCAGGATTGGGAGTGTCATCAATCAAGGGGCTGACAGTTGACTTCAGTTTGTTTGTCCTGCACTCTGCATAATAAGTGATTGGATCTCAGCTAATTAGATATTGGGTAATCAATCATTGCCAACAAGGCACTTGGCTGGCTGAAGGGACTATCCCTTTGCGTGTGTCTGTTGTCATGAAATAAATTAGAAATAAAAATTATTTAGTGCCAGCCAAAAGGTAATTCCCACTAGTGAGCTGTCTAACCGCTGCCTTTGTG
>JBBPBX010017428.1:0-17120 GCA_038048925.1 Garcialebias charrua
CTTCGCTGGATCCGCTGACAACCCAGCGGGTAATGAGCCTGCTACAAAACCCTCCTGCTCAAGGAAAATACGACGCCCTCAAGAAGCTTCTTCTGCGGCGCTACACACTCTCAGAGGCGGAGCGCGCCGAGAAACTATTTTCCTTCTCCGGTTTGGGTGACGGAACAGCTCTCGAGCTCGTGGAGAGCATGTTGTCCTTGCGGGGATCAGACGACTGCGAGTTCCTCTTCCGCCACCTCATCCTCCGCCAGCTTCCAGCTCCTGTGCGAACCGCCCTGGCCAACTCCCCGTTTCTAAAGGAGAAGGATTACCGCTCGCTGGCCGAAGAAGCCGACCGCATCATTCTGACCGCGAGGACCTTCGCGGTACAGGCGGTGGTTCCTGGATCTCCAGCAGCGCCCGAGTCTCAAGCAACGCACACAGCGCCGGACGAGCCAGCGGTGGTAGCAGGAGTCGCTAGCCGCAGGCGGGCAGGAGCCGGCCTTTGTTTCTACCACGCGCGTTTTGGCGCCAAAGCACGACGGTGCGTCCCGCCGTGCAGCTTCAAACCGCAGGGAAACGAGACCGCCAACGCCCGCTAGCAGTCGCGGCCGTTGGCGAGAAGGCAAGGCTGCTTTTCATCGAGGACTCGAGGTCGGGGAGGCGGTTCCTGGTGGACTCGGGGTCGCAGAAGAGCCTCGTCCCCCCGACTGGCTCCGACAGGTTAGCTGAAGGCTGCGGGCCGCAGCTAACCGCGGCGAATGGCTCTCCCGTCAAGACGTTTGGTGAAAGGTTGGTGACTGTGCGTTTCCATGAACGGGACTTCCAGTGGAACTTTGTGGTAGCTGCTAGCTCGGTCCCTATTTTAGGGGCTGATTTTCTTTGTGCTCATGGGCTCCTTGTTGATGTAGCTAACAGACGTTTGATCGACGCTGTGTCTTTTTCGTCACTGCCTTGTGAGACGCGAGGAGCTGGGCCTGTAATGCATGCTAACTTTTTAGCTTCGGGTAATGTGTTTCAGCGTTTATTGTCTGAGTTTCCCTCGCTGACTGTTCCTGATTTTGCAAACACAAACACAAAACATGGGGTCGAACATTATATTCCCACAACGGGGCCCCCGGTGTTCGCACGTGCGCGCCGCCTCGATGCTACTAAGCTAGCAATCGCACAGGAAGAGTTTGCTAACATGGAGCGTTTAGGCATCGTGCAGCGCTCAAACAGTCCGTGGGCCTCCCCCCTCCACATGGTGCCCAAGGCAGATGGCAAATGGCGTCCATGTGGAGATTTCCGCCGCCTTAATAACGTCACAGAGAACGATCGTTATCCCATCCCCCACATCCAGGATTTTTCAGTGCACCTGGCTGGGACCTCCATTTTTTCTAAAGTAGATTTAGTACGGGGGTACCACCAGGTTCCTGTGCATGTGGAGGATGTCCCTAAGACCGCTGTTATCACGCCTTTCGGCCTGTTTGAGTTTTTGCGCATGCCTTTTGGTCTTAAAGGTGCAGCACAAACATTTCAGCGGTTGATGGATTCAGTCCTAAGGGGTCTGTCCTTCGTATTTGTGTACTTGGACGACATCCTGGTGGCTAGCAGCTCGGCTGAGCAGCACCTGTCCCACCTCCGTGAGGTTTTTCAGCGCCTGGCAGCACATGGCCTGATTGTAAACACAGCGAAATGCCAGTTTGGGCTGCCAGTCATTGACTTTTTGGGCCACCGCATTTCCGCAAGTGGCGCCGTCCCGTTACCAAACAAAGTGCAGGCGGTGTCAGATTTCCCACAGCCCCAGTCTGTTAAAGCGCTACAAGAGTTTTTGGGAATGGTTAACTTCTATAACCGTTTCCTCCCCAGGGCAGCACAACTGCTGAGTCCGCTCTATAGAGCGCTGAAAAAGAAAAAGCCCAACGACAGCGTGGACTGGACACCAGAACGCCTACAGGCATTTGGTGACGCTAAAGCTGCACTGGCCACTGCTGCCCTTTTGGCCCATCCATCCCCAGCGGCGCAAATAGCTTTAACAACCGACGCATCTGATGTTGCGGTGGGGGCTGTGTTAGAACAGCAGGTTTCCGGGGTTTGGCAGCCGCTTGCATTTTTCAGCCGTACGCTGCGGGACAATGAGCTGAAATACAGTGTTTTTGACAGAGAGTTGCTGGCGCTTTACCTGGCTACACGCCATTTCAGGTTTTTCCTGGAAGGCCGCCAGTTCACTGCATACGTTGACCACAAACCCCTGGTCTTTGCTATGTCAAAAATCTCTGACCCCTGGTCTGCTCGCCAGCAACGCCACCTCGCAGCGGTGTCTGAATTTACTACAGACATTCAGCATGTAGCTGGCAAATCCAACGTGGTGGCTGACTGTCTCTCCCGGGTGCTGATCGCTCCCGTGTACGTTGGCATCGATTTTTCTGCTATGGCTGCGGACCAACGTAGCGACGCAGAAATACTCGAGCTCCAGTCCGGCCCCACAGGCCTCGAGTTGGAGGAAAAGCAGGTGAATGACGGAGGTCCTCTCCTGCTCTGTGACGTATCTACGGGCAGGCCCCGCCCCCTGGTTCCAGTTTCATGGCGACGCCGCGTTTTTGACTCCTTACATTCCCTTTCTCACCCAGGTGTTAGAGCCTCGGTGAAACTGGTCAGCTCAAAGTTTGTTTGGCCCGGTCTGCGTAAAGCAGTTAAGGAGTGGGCAGCAGCGTGTGTCCCATGCCAGCGTGCTAAGGTTAACAGGCACACCAAAGCACCGTTGGAACCTTTCCCCATCCCAAGTCGGCGGTTTGATCATGTGCACGTAGACTTAGTAGGCCCTCTGCCTCCATCACAGGGTTTTACTCATCTGCTGACTATGGTAGACCGGACCACCAGGTGGCCAGAGGTGGTTCCTCTGACATCCACGACATCTGCAGTGGTGGCCCGGGCCTTTTTGTCTACCTGGGTTGCACGTTTCGGCCCCCCTTCAGACATTACATCGGACAGGGGCCCGCAGTTTGTTTCGGAGCTTTGGTCTACCATGGCCAAGGGTCTGGGGACTAACGTCCACAGAACCACCGCTTACAACCCCCAAGCTAATGGTTTGTGTGAACGGTTTCACAGGTCATTGAAAGCTGCACTTCGTGCTGCATTGACCGGTGACAACTGGATTGACCGCCTTCCCTGGGTTTTGTTGGGGTTGCGTACCGCAACCAAAGAAGACCTGAGCTCTTCCCCGGCTGAAATGGTTTACGGTCAGCCTGTGCGCGTCCCCGGTGAGTTTTTACCTGAGGTACCCTCACCACAGTTCGCTCCACCGTTGCTCCACCTTTCACCTCAGGAGGCCCCTTTTCGTGTCCCCGGTCCGGTACACCATTGTTTACCGCAGTCATTTGTCCCTAAGAGTCTGGAGTCCTCTAAATTTGTTTTTGTCAAACACAATGCACACAGGACACCACTACAGCCTTTGTATGATGGACCGTTTCGAGTTCTTCAACCAGGTCCGAAACATTTCATTTTGGATTTAGGGGGTCGTACTGAGACTGTCTGTATTGATAGGCTTAAACCAGCTCATGTTATGTCAGATGATCAGGTTGTTACGGCCCAAGCTCCTCGCAGAGGCAGACCTCCATCCACATTGTTAACGGACGGCGGTCCTTCTTCCGGAAACTCTCAACGTCCATTGGAGCCCGAATCTTCTGCAGACCCTCCTCGTAGCCCTCCACTTCATCAGACTGGTTCTGCAGGGCCCAGGTTCAGCCGTTCTGGTCGTTTGATCAAACCTAAAATGCGGGACTAGTGATGGACCTTACTGGGTGTTCTGGGGGGGCGTGTGTGGTGGACCACTAGGGGGCTCTACTCACACCCAGTGGACCGAATGTATTACGGGATGCTTTTATTGTGAAAGGTCCAGGGGACCGGATGTTATGTGGGTATATAAAGCAGTGTTGGGCGGGTTCCCGCCAGTTTAGTAGGAGTTGATTAAAAGGTGAAGTTCTGCAGCCTGTCTCCTGTGTCGTCCCTTCACCTCCTCTTACAGCACTACTTTATACACAGGACTAAACTGTTATAAAAATTTCTATAGGCAGTCAGCAGATTTAATGAAAAGTAACTAAAATGATCCTAAGAGGATGAAATTACAAAAATCAAAGGATTTATTTAATACTTTACGTAGATATATTCTATTCGGCCACGAAATTAACAAAAAAGAGAATGATCTTTAATCCCTAACACACCACTTTTAAATCTCAAATACACGGGCGTCTCGCCACCGCATTTATACATAAAAAGCAACCCAAATACATAAACTAACGACTCACCGTCGCGTGGTGTACACAGAAGACACAATAAAATCATCCGGCCACGTTAATTTGGCTTGAAACATCGGGGTTGTCTGCGGATTTATCCAAGTACCCAGCACAACCAGCTAGCCACAGAACTAGCCCTCGAGTTCACGACTGACCCGGAAGTTGTCATCAACATGGAATAGTCCATTTTTAGTAGGGGGATAAAGAAATCGACCGTTTTTTTTATTGCGTATTTAATGATCGTTTTCATCGTAACTATAATTATTTTTATGTTAAATGTACATTAACAAGCAGGATCAATGTTAGTGATGTAGGTGACTGCACGGGGCGAGGCGGGGCCGGGGCCACTGCTGAAATGGGACCCCCAGGCATTTACCTACATGGTAGAGCCGAGTCTGTTCTCAGCTCTGCCCCCCTCACCCTCACACCCTTCCTCCTTTCTGCTGTTTACGGTGGGGAAAAATATAAAACAAGCAGCATAAGAGCTTGTAAATAAGTTTATTGGTTTTTACTGATAGATAATTAGTTATTAGCGGTACTGCATTTTAAATAAAAATAGCACAAATCCGCTTATGAATTATAAAAGTTAGTCAATTCACAAAAACGCTGACAAAAAGTTTAGGTCCACTGTAAGCGGAATAGCGCTTTAGCGCTCCCTAGCGTTCATCCGCCCACCTTTGGTGTTGGCGATGCTGTGGGTGGCCCCAGCTCAGTGACATACACGTATACTAGAACATACATTACTGGCCCAACTTCTAGAAGGTGGGTGTAATATTACCTGTCCACTTTGCAGTGATTCAGTGGCCCAACTCCCCTCTCACTTTTGGTTACTTTCTAACTAACGAATAAATCAAAAAATTGCAACATGAAAGTTACTTGTAACTCAGCGCATTATAGAAATGTAGTGGAGTAGAAAGTACAGATACTTAATGTAAAATGTAGTGGAGTAAAAGTAAAAAGTACCCACATTTAATTCTACTTAAGTAAAGTACAGATACATGAAAAATATACTTAAGTACAGTAACAAAGTACTTGTACTTAGTTACATCCCACCACTGCTCAGCTGTGTTATGTGATGGAATTGTTATATCGTCAGCTCAGATAGCATGAATGTTCACTTCAGTCACTGTGTTCAGCCTGACACTACTAGTGCTTATATTTATCACTGTATGTTTATGCTTATGTTTGACTTTTAATTGAATGAACACAGCACTACAGGTTGGGTTGTCTTGTTCTTTTTTTCTTTCTTTTTTTTTATTTAGATTTTGTGATTTTATTGAGATTGTTTCTTCACAGCACTGTATTAGGAGTGGTCACAGAGCCGCTGTTCAACTTGAAGCAAATAAAATGTTTGTTGAAAAAAATATGCCCCCTTGAAAAAATAGAATGCCCCCCCTTTGAATTGTTTCTGCAGCCGGGTCTGGCCCACCCTCTCATGATACGTTTCATGAAGGGCGTGCTGAGGAAGAGACCTACGAGCAGGACTTTGGCCCCTCAGTGGGACCTACAATTAGTCCTGGATGCTTTATGTGAGCCTCTATTTGAGCCTCTTAGCAGCATTAAGATAGATTTGTTATCTTATAAAACTGCATTGCTCTTAGCTCTGTGCTCAGTAAAACACGTGGGTGACCTCCACGCATTATCTGTGCATCCAATGTGTACCAGATTTGCCCCAGATGGGTCAAAGGTCACCCTGCGTCCAAACCCTGCATATGTGCCAAAGGTACCAACTTTAAATCCCAGAAGTCTGGACTTTGAGCTGTCAACTTTTCCTCCTCCCCCTGTTCTAACTGAAGAACAGAGGCGGCTGAACGCGCTCTACCCTGTTAGGGCCCTGAGCATCTACATGGAGAGAACTGTCAGTTGGCGCAAAACAAACCAATTGTTTGTGCGTTTTGCTACTCCTGCTGCTGGCAGAGCCCTGTCAAAACAGTGCCTCTAACACTGGGTGACTGAGGCCATTAAGAGGGCATATAGCAGCAAAAGTGAGCAGGTGCCCTCTGGGGTACCGGTACATACTCACTGAACCCGAGGCCTAGCCACTTCTTGGGCCTTATTCAGAGGTGTACCAGTAGCAGATATATGTGCAGCTGCTAACTGGGCATCATCAAACATGTTTGTGAAACACTACAGTTAGGATGTCACAGCATGTGATGTAACTCAGGCTGTTCTCTCTGCCACAGAGTAAAGAGCAGCTGGCGCCTGTAACGGTCCGCTCCGCTCCGCAGGTCGCAGCTGAGCGTCTCAAACTCCAATTTCCACTTCCTCCGCTCAGCTCAGGTCCGCCTGCATGCGCCGCTCCTAGACGCATGCGCGGGATTTGCGGGATCGCGCGATAAATCAAGTGATAAATAAGTAAGTCAGAACAAAACAATTCATTCGGTGGAAGAAGGAGAACAACAGTAGAGACTGCTGCCTTGATCTTCTCTCGTAAATGAGCGACAGGACATGGTTTGAGCAACAGGAAGTGATGTATTACATTTCAGAATAAAATACTTTATTTATTTATTTATTTATTTATTGTATTGCGTTTGTAGGCGTAGTCATAAATGATAGTTTGAAAGCATTTTTGTACAAATAAATCCGTATAGAGCTAGGATTAAGTCCGCCCGTGGTGATTTTATTTTGTAAATACGGAAGTTGTGCTCGTTCCTTTTCCTGTTGGTGCGACGTAATCTTCAAAAGTTGACTCCGGCACAGCTCCGGCGTCCGGCAGAAATAGAAAAATTTCTAATTTTGACGGACTGCCGTCCGCTCTCCGCAGCTCGCCGCCGCCGTGCGGAGCCAGTGTAAATTCTGTCATTGATTATAATGGGTGCGTATTTGCTGCGGAGGTCGGACCGGAGCGGGGCGGAGCCGGAACGCGTGTGGTGTAATTTTGGCGTAAGGCATAAGTTCTCACAAGCATGCATTTCCAGAGCATTTCCAGGTTGTGATTGAATTACGTTCCCATAGTCATATGTTGCACTGAGTGGATTGACTGATAAGGGAACTGAAAGTTATGCACCATAACTCATGTTCCCTGAAGGAAGGGAACGAGGTATAACACATGTTTGCCCTTTCGGTGCCCAAGCTCTGTGAAGTGTCCCTGAGAATGAAAGTGGGGCGTCAGCCCCTATTATGCAAAGAGGGCGGGGCCTCATTGCTGACGCTGACGCCCACCTGCCTTTAGAAAAGGCGTGATTGTATTACTTCAGGTGAACCGTGCGGCGGCGCAATTCCCATAGTCATATGTTGCACCTCGTTCCTTTCTTTCAGGGAACATGAGTTATGGTGCATAACTTTCAGGTTCTGTTAGCAGCATGGTCTTGTAGCATGGTCATGTTAGCAGTGTAGTATGTTAGCAGCATGGTCCAGTAGCATGGTCCTGTTAGCAGAGTGGTTCTGTTAGCAGCATTGTCTTGTTAGCAGTGTGGTCCTGTTTGCTTCATAGTCCTGTAGCATGGCCCTGTTAGCAGAGTGGCTCTGTTAGCAGTGAGGTTCTCTTAGCACCCTGGTCTTATTAGCTGTATGGTCCTGTTAGCAATGTGGTCCTGTTAGAAGCATGGTACTGTTAGCAGTGTGGTCCTGTTAACAGTGTGGTCCTATTAGCAGTGTGATCCTATTAGCAATGTGGTCCTGTAGCATGGTCCTGTTAGCAGTGTGGTCCTGTTAGCAGCATGGTCCTGTAGCATGTCCTGTTAGCAGCATGGTCCTGTAGCATGGTCCTGTTAACAGAGTGGTCCTGTTAGTAGCATGGTCTTATTAGCAGTGTGGTCCTATTAGCAGCATTGGTCCTATAGTATTGTCCTGTAAGCAGTGTGGTTCTTTTAGCAGCATGGTCCTGTAGCATGGTCATGTTAGCAGTGTGATAATGTTAGCAGCATGGCCCTGTAGCATGGTCCTGTTAGCAGAGTGGTTCTGTTTGCAGCATGGTCCTGTTAGCAGTGTGGTCCTGTTTGCTTCATAGTCCTATAGCATGGCCTTGTTAGCAGAGTGGTTCTGTTAGCAGTGAGGTTCTCTTAGCAGCATGGTCCTATTAGCTGTATGGTCCTGTTAGCAATGTGGTCCTGTTAGCAACTTGGTCCTAGCATGGTCCTGTAGCATGGTCATGTTAGCAGTGTGGTCCTGTTAGTAGCATGGTCCTGTAGCATGGTCCTGTTAGCAGAGTGGTTCTGCTAGCAGCATGATCCTGTTAGCAGTGTGGTCCTATTAGCAGTGTGGTCCTGTAGCATGGTCCTGTTGGCAACTTGGTGCTGTTAGTAGCATGGTCCTGTAGCATGGCCATGTTAGCAGTGTGGTCCTGTTAGCAACATGGTCCTGTTAGCAGCATGGTCCTGTTTGCTTGATAGTCCTGTAGCATGGTCCTGTTAGCAGAGGGGTTCTGTTAGCAGTGAGGTTCTTTTAGCAGCATGGTCCTATTAACTGTATGGCCCTGTTAGCAATGTGGTCCTGTTAGCATCATGGTACTGTTAGCAGTGTGGTCCTGTTAGCAGTATGGTCCTGTTAGCAGCATGGTCCTGTAGCATGGTCCTGTTAGCAGTGTGGTCCTGTTAGCAGCATGGTCCTGTAGCATGGTCCTGTTAGCAGTGTCGTCCTGTTAGCAGTATGGTCTTGTAGCATGGTCCTGTTAGCATAGTGGTCCTGTTAGCAGCATTGTCCTATTAGCAGTGTGGTCCTGTTAGCAGAGTGGTCCTGTTAGCAGCATGGTCCTATTAGCAGTGTGGTCCTGTTAGCAGCACGGTCCTGTAGTATGGTCCTGTTAGCAGTGTGGTCTGTTAGCAGCATGTTCCTGTAGCATGGTCCTGTTAGCAGTGTGGTCCTTTTAGCAACATGGTCCTGTAGCATGCTCTTGTTAGCAGAGTGGTTATGTTAGCAGTAAGGTTCTCTAAGCAGCATGGTCCTATTAGCAGCATGTTCCTGTTAGCAATGTGGTCCTGTTAGCAGCATGGTGCTGTTAGCAGCATGGACCTGTAAGCAGTGTGGTCCTGTTAGCAGCGTGGTCCTGTAGCATGGTCCTGTTAGCCGTGTGTAGCAGTGTGGTCCTGTTAGCAGAGTGGTTCTGTTAGCAGTGAGGTCCTCTTAGTAGCATGGTCGTATTAGCAGCATGGTCCTATAGCATGGTCCTGTTAGCAGTGTGGTCCTGTTAGCAGCATGGTCCTGTAGCATGGTCCTGTTAGCAGTGTCGTCCTGTTAGCAGTATGGTCTTGTAGCATGGTCCTGTTAGCAGAGTGGTCCTGTTAGCAGCATGGTCCTATTAGCAGTGTGGTCCTGTTAGCAGAGTGGTCCTGTTAGCAGCATGGTCCTATTAGCAGTGTGGTCCTGTTAGCAGCACGGTCCTGTAGTATGGTCCTGTAAGCAGTGTGGTTCTGTTATCAGCATGGTCCTGTAGGATGGTCATGTTAGCAGTGTGGTCCTGTTAGCAGCATGGTCCTGTAGCATGGTCCTGTTAGCAGTGTGGTCTGTTAGCAGCATGTTCCTGTAGCATGGTCCTGTTAGCAGTGTGGTCCTTTTAGCAACATGGTCCTGTAGCATGCTCTTGTTAGCAGAGTGGTTATGTTAGCAGTAAGGTTCTCTAAGCAGCATGGTCCTATTAGCAGCATGTTCCTGTTAGCAATGTGGTCCTGTTAGCAGCATGGTGCTGTTAGCAGCATGGACCTGTAAGCAGTGTGGTCCTGTTAGCAGCGTGGTCCTGTAGCATGGTCCTGTTAGCCGTGTGTAGCAGTGTGGTCCTGTTAGCAGAGTGGTTCTGTTAGCAGTGAGGTCCTCTTAGTAGCATGGTCGTATTAGCAGCATGGTCCTTTTAGCAATGTGGTTCTGTTAGCAGTGTGGTCCTGTTAGCAGCATGGTCCTGTTAGCAGCATGGTCCTGTTAGCAGTGTGGTCCCGTTAGCAGCATGATGATAATTACGACCACGGCAACAATGGATGATGACTGCCCACCAGAACCGGGTCCGGCAGACACAGAACATTCCAAGTTCCCTGCAGAACTGAACTGTTCTGTCGAATTCAGTCCGTGCAGGCAGATGAAGGATCATGGAGACGGCCACCATGACAGGCCGGAGCCTGAGCACCAAGTGATTTTGTCCAGACAGAAATGCTGTACATCTACAGCTACAGTATTTTTTACGTTTAAGGTGATCTATTGGTTGTAAGCATCTTACACTTGTTCGACTTTGTTTTTAAATCAATCTGTTCTTGTTCATTTTACCTCTCTGCCATTAATTGTTTCACCACAGAAAGCTCTGACAGCTGGATGTCGCTCCCTCGGTGTTCACAGGACCTCTGCGCAGGAGAGCCGATTAGCAATCCATTTATAGTTCCAGGGCAGTATCACAAAAGTTGTTTGTGTGCGAATGGGTTTGACCGGGACAGAACAGACGGTACAAAGGGCAGGGTAATCAAGGCAACAAAGGCATCTCCGTGCAGATTAATTACAGTGCAGGGGAAATTATGGCTGAAAGGACCTAATGACATGTGACATTAGAAACGCTGAGTTGGACTGAGGATGTAATTAAATGAATCATCTAAATGGCAGACAAACAAGTGCTCCATTAGTCAGTCTCCTTTATGTTAAACTGCTCTCAAAGCATAAGAAACATGAAGATAAGTCTATTAATGAGCACTATTCAAGACAGAAAAAGGCAGTACAGTGTATTGCTCACTGCTGTTGTGATACCAAACATACAAGAATGACAAACCAGGTTTGACACAATCTGGATTTTTTTTTTACGAACTGAAGCAACATAACGATGGAAAGTTTAGGTAAAGTTAAAGGTTTTCAGGAATAAGATCACAGGAAATTAATTGAACATTGATCCCTTTTTTATTGTTCGTTCATTTTTGTTTCATTGACTTTTAGACTCGCTGCAACTCATTAGAAACATGGACGCATCAATACAACAGAAAACATCCATGACGTCATAGCCGACCATAAAACTGGGCATGTTTAGCCAAAGATTAAGAGAAGAGGTTAGATCTGCCATGACGGTGAAAACAAATACAAAGTTCCTTTCCATCCATCTTTACCTGCTTTTCCTTTCCAGGTAGTGAGGGTCACTGGTGCCCATGTCCAGCTGTCACCGCCTCGAGAGGCGGGGGACACCCTGGACAGGTCTCCAGTCCATCACAGACACAAACGAGACAAACAACCATTCATTCACTCAATTTAGTTACCAATCAGTCTAGAGTACCCAGAGAAAACCCACGCATGCACTGCGAGAACAAACAAACTCTGCCCAGAAAGACCCTCAGCCGGGATTCTATCCAGCAACCTTCTCACTGACAAGTGACAGCTCTACCAAACGTGAACAATGCTACCCTGAAAAAAAAGAAAACTCAGAGGCAAATGTCCATGTCTAAAAATCATGCTGCTGATATGGAATACGGGAAAAAAATGGTTTAAGGCTCCTCAGACTGATGAAGTCCTTTGGATGAAGGAGGAAACGTCTCAACACAAAAAAATAAAAAGCATGTAGATGACCTGACTGACCTTTGTTGGATTTTTTTACCTGGATTGTTGAGCATGAACTTTGATGTTATGAACCACTTTGGCTGTGGCTGCCTCCGAGGAGTCGACGGCGGCGAGGGCGGGCCCCAGAATCTTATTACAGTAGTTAAATTGTTGATTTAAGGAGGGAGATTGGGAGTAACAGGTGATGAGTGTGTGTGATTGCAGCCTGCCACACGTCATGACAAAGTTTACGAGGGACAACTGTACTATAAACCTGGTTGGTCCACTATGGGAGTGTGCTGCTTGTGGGACGAAGTTTGTTGCTAACTCATTGGGCTGATGAAGTCCTTTGGATGGAGGATGAAACGTCTCAGCTATAAAAAAGAAGAAAAGAAAAACATCCAGAGGACCTGACTGAACTTTGTTGGATTTTTTACCTGGATCATGAACTTTGATGGTTTAAGTCTGCATATTTTAATTTCTAAAATACACTCCAGCAGATTAAATCATGAATGGGGGGCAGCTACAAAACGAGCTGATGTGGGTAACAAAATACTGTTCATGGCCAAGAATACAGTTCTGTGAGCTGTACACACAAAGCTGGGGGTTTTAAACTGGCTGCTCAACTGAGTGGTCACCAACACTCTGAGTGACTGGTGTGGCTGCAAACAAAAATTCACCTGTTGTCTCACAATTTACACAAACTCTGGGGTTTTTTTTTCTGAGTTTAGTGAGACACCACCTCTTTCCTTCACTTGGGGTAGATGAGGGGACAGCTGTTATCAGTTGTTGGATGGTATATTTGTAACTTCTCATGCAGTTTGGCAACATTGGAATTTTTTGTCTCAAAAAGTCTGCTAACTTCCAAAAAAAGTTCCTTTGAACCGTAAGTTATGTTTAAGTTAAAAATTTAAATTAAAAACAACAGTTTCCAAAATTGTTTAACTTGCAAACTTTTCATGCATGGGAGTGGTGGTGAAGAGGTTAGAGAAGGTGGGCCTGTGATTGGAAGGTCACCGGTTCAACTCCCTGGTCGGACCAACAATACCAAACTGTGGGTGGAAAAGGTAAAGCACCCACACCTGCCTCCACCCTCATTTGCCCTACTCTGGGCCCTTGAGCAAGACCCTTAACCCCCACCATCTGCTCCCTCTTGAAAATGAGTCCCCATGACTCAATGAGACTTCCTGTATAAATAAAGATTAAATGAATAAATAAAAATGCTGAATTATATGGTGGAGACTCAGTAAAAGTAAAGAAGGTAGGAAGGAAGAAATGTAAAAAGTAAGGAAGGTAAGAAAGTAGAATGGAAGATACCGGTAACCATGAAGGACGGTAGAAAAGAAGGTAAGAAAAAAGGCTGGACGGAGAGAAGGATGCTGGGTAAGTAAGTAAGTAAGATTATTTATTATGAATATCAATGAAGGTGATGTTTAGGCAGGTATGGCCGTCATACAATAAAGAAAAAATAAATTAGGATATTATCTGTTTTATTTGCTTGTTTTTAATAAAATAAAATTAAATGTACTGTATTGATAAATATATTAGCAAAGTGATAGGCAACTGTCTGGAGGAGCCAATGGCATTTGATCATTGGTAAAAAAAATATATATATTTAGAGACAGAAAAGTTCTGATGTGTGAAAATTGAAAACTCAGATTTTCCAGCAATTATTTTGAAGAAATTAAAATATCAATATCAAAACAGACTGAATCAAATATATTGTTATCTAAGAGAAATAGAGTTTAAAGCTTTGCATGGTTTTCCAACCCTGAGACTGAACATAAAACATCTGATCCTCTCATTTTTATTTATTTGTACAACAGTGTGTAATCTTTGACTTTTCAGATTCTAGGTACCCTCTGTTTTCAGTCGCACATTTTGCAAACTACTGTATGCAAACCTAAAAAAGTTAATTAAGTCTAACTTTTTTAGATTTTTTTACCTGGATTATTGAGCATGCATCAAACTACTCTAAGCAAACATTGCCAAACATGTAATAATAAAAAATTTGCAAGAATATTCTAAAAATAAAAGTAATCTATGGTCAAAGATGGTGATGGTATAGTACAGTAATATAACAAAAAAAAGTTTAATGTTTTAAATCTGCAAGTGACTGATTCTGGTGCAAATATATCATTATCAAATTAGCAGTCGTTTCCACACTTTATACAATAATTTTCCTTCGTATTGATGTAACAAAACTGCTTCTGGTAGAATTAAAGCATCATTAAACACAAAATGCATGACCAATCCCTGCTGCATCATCTATGCTGCATACACAATCTTCTTCATCAGCAGTTTTGTCACGTATTGTTCTGTAGGTCAATCAGACAAAGAAAAAGGCCAAATTTTATGAAGACTATCTTTACAGCTTGAAACAAAAAGGGGCTGTGGCTGATTCTGCAAATCAGTTCACTTTTCAGAAAGACAATGAGAATAACGAACAAAGCAGCTTTGATGCTACAAAATGTAAGTGGTTCAGTGCTTGTGAATAATGAAACACAAACAGTAAACCTTAATTGTATTCTCTGCTGGGGTTGAACAAAGAAAAAACTTGAGCTGATGATAAATCACACATATTGGACTAAATGTCACAGGAAAACTAAAACAATGCTGTTTTAAACTCTCAAAGTATCTTAATTTAAATGTAAAATATTGAAGAAACAGTTTTATTTATTTTTTTACAAGAGATGTTCTGCGGCAGCAGATTTTACATCCACAGTGCCACACTTTAAGACGTCATGGACTATGGGCACTTTTTAAGGGGATTATCTTTTCGCAAGACAGATGCTTTTCATTTCAGAGTCTTAAAATTTGGTTTTCCCTCTGAAGTTATATTATTATCTGTGTGCTGGTGAAGATTCTCAGTCGTCCAGGACATGATAAAATCAAAAAAGGCGTTCAATACAGGATCAACTGGACTTTATTTGTTGCAGAAAACGTTTTGACTTCTGTCCAGAAGTCTTTTTCAATTCTGAAATGGGAATTATCTGTGCCTGTAAATCCAGTATAGTTAAAGTTGGTCCAAATCTAATGACGGTAACAAAAGCAGCTGCAAGTTTCTCACAGAAATTTGTGCAAATGGGAGTAAACCTGCTGCTGAGATCGTTCCTTCTTTCGGCTCTGACTGACTGCAGAGAATGGTTAAATTAAAGACTTGGTATTCCTTGAAGGAATATCACCCATCGCTGTTTTGATCAAATAAATAACATTAAATACGTTGTATATAAATACCATTGTATATGGTGTAATGTGATTTTATGAGAGATGTGTTAGACCTCATGTGTTAAGGATAAAAACCTGTTCAAATCTGATTTAGCTCAATGTGTAAAACTGACAGAGCTGTATCCATTTATGTGTTGGTGAAGGTTTATTAGCAGTGGCTACATCATCAAAAATTAACTAGAGAAATTGCATTTCCTGCTAAAATGCAGTGTGAATGCTTATAGTAGAAGAATTTGCTGAAAAAACATCTGAAATTAGCTTAAAAAAAATCTGAAATATAGCTGAAAGGCAAGAACAAACCTAAATTAGCAGAAGAAAGCAGAGAGAACATGTTTGCTGAATTATGTTTAAATAAAAAGAAATTAGCACAAAAATTTGGAAATTATCTAAAAAAAAAAAATTTTTAAACACACACAAAAAAAACTGAATATGCAAAAAGAAGCTTAAACTATACCAGAAGGAAATGGAAAGAACTGAAATGAGCTAAAAAAGAAAGTGGAATTAGTTGAAAAGACTAAAAAAAGGCAACAAAAGCACTGAATGGTAACTGAAAGAGCAGGAAAACGCTGAAAGAAAAGAGCTAAAAGGAGCATAACAAGCTGAAATTAGCAGAAGTAATTGGCTTTAAACATCTGTTAAGTCCCTGGCAAGAACCAATGCAGACTTGTTCCTGTTTTTAGTTTTCTACACGTCTCGTTATCTGGCAGTTTTTTTGCTACGTTTCTTTTACTTTCAATTATCATTTTCTTTTCAATTGTAAAAATAAATAAATACATAAATAAAAACAAATTTGAATGACTCATTTGTGAATGTCTATTGCTGTCGTTGTTTTCCACTGTTGTCATCACTCTGTTAAAATTCAGGTCTCTCTTGTAAAAGAGTTCTCATGGCTCAGTGGGATCAACCTGTTTAATGAATGAATAAGTTAATTAGGCTGAATGTAGCAGAAATTAGCATGAAAATCTTGAATATATCTGAAAGCAGCTGAAATTAGCTAAAAAATGCTAAAAAGCTAGCTGAAAGTTAGAACAAGCAAAAATTACCAGAAGAAAGCAGAAAAAAAAATGTTGCTCAGTTGTGCTGAAAGAAGCAGAAATGAACACAAAAATGGGGAAATCTGAAAAAAGCTGAAATTAGTAAAGAAATTTTTGAAAATGATCTAAAACAGCAAAAAGAAGCTTAAATTACCATGAAGGAAGTGGAGATAGCACATTTTTGCTGAATTAGGCTAAAAAAGTTGAAATTATTGCAAAAAAAATCTGGAATTAGATGAAAAAGCTCAAATTAGTATGCTAAAATAGTTGAAATAGCAGAAAAAGCTGAAACTTGCATAAATACACTGAAAGGAGCATAACAAGCTTAAATTGGTAGAAGAAGCACAAAAATGTTTTTTGTTAGCAGAAATAATTTAAAAGGACCATAAAACAGCTGAAAACTGTGTACTGTAATTAGCTGAAAGTAGCAGCTTTTTTAAAATTTGCACAAGGAAGCTGAAAGAAGCTGAAGCAGAATGTGAAAGGAGCAGTAAAAGGTTGTAAACAGATCTAGATTTGAAGGAGGTAACATGAACTCCATTCATTTTCTATGAGGAAAAAAATGGCAGAAAATGCTAAATATGTCAAAAAACTAAAGTTGCGCCAATACCAAAACGAGCTGAACATTTTGATATGATTTGTTGAAACAGCACAAAAACTGTGGAACGAGAAAGAAGCTGAAAAAACGTACGGAAGAAAAATGGATCACAGTATAGTGTGAATGCTTCCTAATAGGGGTGTAACGGTACGCTAAAATCACATTTCGGTTCGGTTCAACTACAAGGAGAGCTCGTTTCGGTTTATTTTCGGTTTATTTTCGGTACAAAAATTGTATTTTTTTTTTTTAACAAAATAAAGACTTACAAAATGTTTATTTTGAAAACATGCCAAAAATATGTTTGTATTGTATTGTAGTAATAAATAAAAGTGACCCATTTGGATGATATTTTAAATAAACAGCACTCTACAATAAATAAACTATATGAACAATCTAAAAAAGCTAAGTCTGGTCCTCTGGACATTCAAAAAAACAAAACAAAAAAAACAAAACAAAGCAAAAAATTGTAGAAACGTTTCGTCTTTCGTCCGAAAGACTTCCTCAGTCTGAGGTGCTGGGTTCAGCTCAGTCTTATAAATAGCACCCTCTCACAGTGTTACACAACCAGTTGGCTGA
>JBBPBX010017428.1:17175-31404 GCA_038048925.1 Garcialebias charrua
CTGAGGAAGTCTTTCGGACGAAAGACGAAACGTTTCTACAATTTTTTGCTTTGTTTTTTTTTTGTTTTTTTGAATGTCCAGAGGACCAGACTTAGCTTTTTTAGATTTTTCTACCTGGATTATTGAGCATGCATCAGGGTATATGAACAATAATAAAAATCTTAATAAATGCAATAACAGTCAGAACCAGAACAATAAGCAGCAACAGACTGTTTACAATCTAACTAATCAAGTTTTTGTTCAGTAGCAGCAGTGTGGCTGTATTTGTCCTCATTACTGTACTCACAACTTCTTCTTGGTGCAGGTGTTGGAACAGTTCAGAGTTCAGTTCAGTCATCACACACTTCTTAGCTGCAGGTGGATTTACCTCTGTCACAGACTGGAAATAAAAAACAAAAGAGATTAAAAAAAACAAGTTAATAAGATTATGATTTAAAAAAAAGATTATTTAGATAATAATAAAACAATACCTCTTGAACGGTTGAATCTCTCACTCTTCATCATCATGGCAGGGCTTTAATCTGGTCCAGGGCTTGTTGTTGACAACATCAGTTAGTTTTTTCATAAAGAGCTGAACTTTTTGAAGTGTTGACATGATGAATGTCTCATAGCGACGCTCAGCAACTTTAAAGCCTGCGCATATAACAACGTTCAGACTTAGATTCGAGATTTAAAAACTCATACAGCTTGTGTTATTGCTCTGGACCGCTCTGATTACCTGATGATGAAGTAGTTTTAATACGGCTGCTGTTCACGTTCGGATGAAGTAGTTTTAATACACCCTGATGCATGCTCAATAATCCAGGTAGAAAAATCTAAAAAAGCTAAGTCTGGTCCTCTGGACATTCAAAAAAACAAAAAAACAAAACAAAGCAAAAAATTGTAGAAACGTTTCGTCTTTCGTCCGAAAGACTTCCTCAGTCTGAGGTGCTGGGTTCAGCTCAGTCTTATAAATAGCACCCTCTCACAGTGTTACACAACCAGTTGGCTGATGACAGCCTGAAACCAGCTGCTCACATGATCAAGGAGGACCATCAGCCTAACAATGGATCGTTAGCACCCTGATGGTTGTTTGCTATTCACAGAGGGCTGAGTGATACCAGCAATCACAGCATTGTAGGAGGGGGACAGTTGAACTCGGAGGCCTCCACCCCTGTTTAATGATGGGCGGTTTCTTTTCACAAAGATGGCCTCCTTTACTCCTCTCTCCCCCGGCAAAAACAGAGTAACATTGTGTATGCTGTTCAGTGTCAGGAGGGCTGTGATCAGTCTTATATCGGGGAAACTAAACAGCCACTGGCCAAAAGGATGGCCCAGCACAGAAGATCAACATCATCAGGTCAGGACTCTGCAGTCTACACTCATCTCCAGGCCAGCGGTCACTCTTTCAGGGATGAAGATGTTCACATCCTTGATAGAGAGGAACGATGGTTTGAGAGAGGAGTAAAGGAGGCCATCTTTGTGAAAAGAAACCGCCCATCATTAAACAGGGGTGGAGGCCTCCGAGTTCAACTGTCCCCCTCCTACAATGCTGTGATTGCTGGTATCACTCAGCCCTCTGTGAATAGCAAACAACCATCAGGGTGCTAACGATCCATTGTTAGGCTGATGGTCCTCCTTGATCATGTGAGCAGCTGGTTTCAGGCTGTCATCAGCCAACTGGTTGTGTAACACTGTGGGAGGGTGCTATTTATAAGACTGAGCTGAACCCAGCACCTCAGACTGAGGAAGTCTTTCGGACGAAAGACGAAACGTTTCTACAATTTTTTGCTTTGTTTTGTTTTTTTGTTTTTTGAATGTCCAGAGGACCAGACTTAGCTTTTTTAGATAGTTTTAATACAGCTCTTCGTTCACGTTTGGATGACAGTTTCCAGCGCGTTCACGTTTTTAGACGTGTTGTTGCTGCAGAGAGCTGCGTCACGCACTTGCTTCAGAGTCTTCATGAAGCAAAGTCCACACAAGCTGCGCGTGCGCTCGTCTTTTAACATTTTAACAACTTTATAACGTTCACAAACAGGAGACCGCACAAGATGCTAACGGCTAAATGCTGCGCGTGCCAAGCGATAATAGCTCCGTGCTGAAACGCGCCCAGGAAATTTTGTTCCGCGGTGCATATATTCCCCTGTTAAGAACGTTTAATGAGTGAAAAAATAACCGAAACGGTACGCAGGTGGACCGAACCGAACGTGGTGTACCGAAACGGTTCGGTACACCCATTACAACAGTTACATGCCTACTTCCTAAGCGTCCACACAATAAGTTGTAGATGCACATCCAATGATCCAGTTGTGAGAGGTTCCCAGTAATGTGTCCAGTGGTCAGATCAGTCTGCAGCTCCACCAGACAGACAGCTAAAAATAATCCAGCTCCAAGCTGAATGTGAACCATCTCTGTTATTTCCATCACTGTCTTAACAAAGGATGCATGCAGTATCTGACTGCTGGGGAGTAAATTATAGGCAACAGAGCAAAATAAAGGGTTGAGGCAACATGAAGATGTGTGGGTGAAAAAAATTCCCTCTGGCTTGTATTTTATCTGTGTTAAACTGGGCGTGAGACTGGGAGTCAGCAGGACTGAGAGTGTGTGGTTATGGTGTGTGGTTTCCAGTAGGCGCTAACATCTCAGCAGCGCTTTCAACAAGGAGGAACACACAGACCGTGCAGAATGCAAAAGGTTAAATCCTGAAAGCCTGACAAAAATATATAAAACAACTTGATGGCATCGAGGGCGAATTACAGTCAGTCGGATTCAACCCCACAGCCTCTCCGTCTAGGACTTTTACAAGCAAGCTTCATGTGGAGCATGAGCTCTAGCCTTTGGACAGGAGGAGTTCAAACAGATGTCCTCATAGGAGCAGTAAAGTTTATCACATCAAACTGTTTCAACACTGACCATAACTCAGTCATTTTTAATGTGAATGCTTTAAGCAGACATGTTGAACAGTGTGGTGCTTGGAGTGTGTGCTGAGAATGACCCGCAGCTACTACCACATCACATTTTAGCTCAATGGCTTTAGAACTGACTGAGTCATGGCCACTTTTGTGTTTTCTAAGGTCCGTGGCTGTGGTAGCCATCTTGAATTGGGATAACTCCAAAACACAATCAGTTTTTGTTTGTTTGTTTGTTTGTTTGTTTTGTTTTTCTTCTGGCTCTTGGTGAAGGTGGACATGTTTTCCTCCCGCTCCTTCCCCTGCTGCTGCTCTTTGTCCGGTGAACCTTTTGGAGCCTCTCATATGTCTTGTTATGTCATCTGTATATTGATTTTTTTTGTGCTGACGTTTCTTTGCAGCTTCACTGTATCCTGTTTGGGACACAGTGATTAGATATTTTGTTCCTCCTCTTTCCTCGTGTTTCCTTTTCCTTATCTAACAAAAAAAAAGGCAGCGCCTCTCATGAGGCTGCAGCCTCAGGCACCCGTCTCCCGTGTCTATGTTGTTTGTGTTTCTTTGGACGAGCAAAATTCAGCTAAATTAAGCCAGTGGCTCTTGAGATGTTTTGCTAACAGACAGACCGAGTGCACTCCAACAGTTAAGGGCAAAGTTTTAAAAATAGATCTTAGTCTGCCGGAGCTCAGAATATATGTTGAGAGTGAGTTTTAGGTATAAGCTCATATCTGTGCTCAGTATTTTTAACATGGGTTGACTTGTCACTGTTCCTGGGTTTGCCTGGTTTGATTAGCTGTCACAGCCACCATGATTGATTGTTTCTATAAATACATCTGGTGAGTATTTTGCAAAAGTTTCATATTAATCTGTCAGGTGGTTCTCAAGGTATTTTGCTAACAAACAGAGTTGACTCCAATAGTTAATGCAACTTGGATAGATAGATAGATAGATAGATAGATAGATAGATAATGATAGATAGATAGATAGATAGATAGATAGATAGATAGATAGATAGATAGATAGATAGATAGATAGATAGATAGATAGATAGATAGATAGATAGATAGATAGATAGATAGATAGATAGATAGATAGATAGATAGATAGATAGATAGATAGATAGATAGATAGATAGATAGATAGATAGATAGATAGATAGATAGATAGATAGATAGATAGATAGATAGATAGATAGATAGATAGATAGATAGATAGATAGATAGATAGATAGATAGATAGATAGATAGATAGATAGATAGATAGATAGATAGATAGATAGATAGATAGATAGATAGATAGATAGATAGATAGATAGATAGATAGATAGATAGATAGATAGATAGATAGATAGATAGATAGATAGATAGATAGATAGATAGATAGATAGATAGATAGATAGATAGATAGATAGATAGATAGATAGATAGATAGATAGATAGATAGATAGATAGATAGATAGATAGATAGATAGATAGATAGATAGATAGATAGATAGATAGATAGATAGATAGATAGATAGATAGATAGATAGATAGATAGATAGATAGATAGATAGATAGATAGATAGATAGATAGATAGATAGATAGATAGATAGATAGATAGATAGATAGATAGATAGATAGATAGATAGATAGATAGATAGATAGATAGATAGATAGATAGATAGATAGATAGATAGATAGATAGATAGATAGATAGATAGATAGATAGATAGATAGATAGATAGATAGATAGATAGATAGATAGATAGATAGATAGATAGATAGATAGATAGATAGATAGATAGATAGATACTTTATTAATCCCCGTGGGGAGATTTGAGGCAACCAGCAGCATGTTCTTGTTATACAAAAAAAAAAAAAACATGAAATAATCAAAAAAGAAGCAGAATACACAAATTTTGATTAAAAAAAAAACAATATGCACATGCACAAAGTGGTAGTACTGGTACTACATTCATGATTAACCTATGTACGTAATGTATATGTATACATACACATCTAAGCATACATATATATGCATATATACATGTAAATATACATACATGCACATATACATGTAAATATACATACATGCACATACATAAGTGGCTGGGGTGTCTCTGTTTTTACTGTACATGGCGGAGAGTGTGATGGCCTGAGGGACAAAGGACTTCCTGGATCTGTCCGTGGAGCAGGGCGGGGACAGCAGGCTACAACTTCTACAACACCAAATTTCAACTCCTTTTCTGTAAAGCTCACTCAGTTATATTCACGTTTGTGTTTGCTAAGGCAGCTTAGCTGGGGCAGCCATCTTGAAGGAGCTTCACCCCAAAAGTAAATCTGTAGATGCTCATCCAAGATTACTTTCTTAAAGTTTCATTAAAGGCTGTCCTCTGGTTGATATTTTATTTTGGTAACACAACAGACTAACAAACACACAAACGCCTATCAGAAGTGGGCAGTAATGATCTCATCCACCACTCCCTCATCAGGGCAGGAAAGCGTTCAACTTGGGCCTGGTAAACACACAGCAGCAATCAAATAAAAAGAAAAACTCATCATCTATTTTTAATTGTGATACATTTATTGTCCCAGTAGTCCACCTTGTGCCTTGAGGGCGAGCATATTGGATGCTCTCATACGTCTTAACAGAAATAGATAATTAATTTTCACATTGTGGACAAATTTCCTCTAATACAACATTTAATTCTGCCTAATGTTCCTTTTTGCTGTTACTTAATTTAAAGCATCAGCACCATTAAAGTTTAATCCCCTGTCCTCTTATCTCATGCTCTGTCTGCTTGGCCCCATAATTAATTTATAGAGGCTTTATGATGCTTTGTAGCACTGTCTCCAATCGGCTGCAGGATCATTTACTGTATTAGGCTGCAAAGTTGCACTCTGTTAAGGTTCCTTATACTAAAAATTTGGTTTTTTTTATCAACTCTTTTGAGTCTTTTCACAGTTTGTTGTTGCTCGAATATCACATTTTTTCCCTGTACATTGATTTCCCCTCAAGAAATATACAGGTGGTCCCTGACTTACGAGCGAGTTCCGTTACTACAAGTATCTCGTAAGATGAAAATCTCGTACGTCGGAACACGAAACACGTGTTCTCGTGAGTCCGGATTTTCGGTCGTAAGTCGGAAATTTTGTGCTAGCGCTACTACGAACACTCGTTTTTCATCACAAATGTTCATACTAGTTCATAAACATGCTCAGAAACTTGTTTCCAAACGGTTAGCTAACACACTTTCATCTAAACACACATAAAAGTGCTGTATTTTTTTGTATGTTCTTTACAAATTTACTGCTCGTTCGCCAGCTCGTAAGTTCGGAACCTCGTAAGTAAGAGCGCTCGTAAGTCGGGGACTACCTGTACCTTCAACACAGCCTCCTTTTCTCATGGAAGAGAAAAGATCCAAATCAGAAATGTGGCGTTACCCACAGTGAATATTCAGCCTTTCCTCCTTGAAAAAATAAAATGGCACTATGAGAACACAAGACTGGAAATGACAGGAAATGCAGTCTGAGAACAAAGCCAGAGAGATGACTGGTTGAAATCTGACCCAAAAAAAAAAAAAAAAAGCGGGGGGATGCACTGAAGGAACAAATAAAGGAGGAAATTGGGCGAGTGGATGGCACAGTGGTGCTTTCTCACACACGCGCACATCTGCACGCCCGGACACAATGCAACCTTGTTGCATCCACATTCAGGAGAGGTAGTGTTCAAGGCAATCATCCAGGGAGTAGCCACACCTCAACAAGCCCACAAGTCCACCACAGAGCTATACTTGGGACAAACATCACCAGCCACCATGATTACAGAAAGCATTCCTCTCCCCACATATCCTCACTGCGTCAAAGCACGCAGAGAAACAAAGCGAGACGCAGCCGATTGAAAAGTGTCAGTATCTGCAAGCTTAAATGTAAACAAAAAGCAGACGCCAACCGTCCCGACCCATCAGTTCATCATCAGTTCATCATCAGTTCATCATCAGTTCATCATCAGTTCATCCATGCAGGAGCTGATGGAATGTGGGAGGACGTATGGGAGGAAGCTGCCTTGTACTCGTCGCTGAGTGCACATCCTCGAATGTGTCAAGGCATTGTGACTGTCACTGTGCGCTGGAGAGATTTCATGAGCTGCAGTTATCAGGTTATATATAGAACAAGAGCATGACTTTACGTGTTTGAAGGAAAACGTGTTTTGTTTACTCTGCTCAGACTGCCTGAAAGGTTCAGCGCATAAATGACTTTGTCAAAAGTGTTCATATTTTTAATTGAGCCGGGAGACTTCTTCAACACTGCTGAGCTAGCTGGTGTTTTTTAAGAAGTCTTCAACATCTATGCTGCTAATGCAGTTTCAAACTGCCACCATCATCCCTGTCCCCACAACCACTGCAACCTGCCACAGTGACTACCAGCCTGTAGCCTGTCAGGATGAAGGGATTTAAACTACCAATCGTGGGTCCGATGAAATCCAGCTTCCCACCTTTTTTGGACCCTCTTATAGTTTATAAGTGGGTCCAAAAAAGACTATAAGTTATAGAGCCAACCGGTCCAGAAACGATGCAATGACGCACTCCCCACCTGCTCTCTTTCCATACTAGACATAAAAAAGGGATCAATCATCCCACATGAGCTCTTTCTGCTTGAACTGAAAACCTCATTCTGCACTTCCTGTTAGGAAGACAACAAAAAAGTTTTGTTGGTAACGTCACACTAGATCAAACGGGGGTCCCTCAAGGGTGTGTACTCAGACCTCTGCTCGTCACACTGCTGATGCATTGCTGTGGTGCTAAATTTAGCATAAACCAGCTCATCGAATTTGCTGATCACACACCAGTGGTGGGAATCATCAACAATGATATTAGAGTAGAGGTGGAACCGTTTGTGAGCTGGAGTGGAGACAACAGTCTGATTCTTTCAGCAGTGTGCATGATAGAATGGTCCTGCAATGTGTGGGAATTACTGAAAGTCATCAAGGTCTCACCCCCCACCCCCCACTTAGACTCATTTTTTTTAGGTGAGATGCAAGAAAAGAGCCCTTGGTATTGTGAATGATCCTTCTCACCTTGCCCATAAGCTGTTTAACCTCGTGCCATCTGGAAGACAGCTTCGTTCCTCAGGCGGCTGAATCTCCAGTAGCTCTGTCAGCTAACCATTGAACAACAGAGTTCCACTTCATCGTATTATATTTAGTCAAGGGAGAAAGAAATGCTGTCCTGTATCAGTCCCAGGGTTTACATCAGAACATAAGAAAAAGGCATCTGGTCTTCATCTAAAAAAAAAAAAGATTTCCAGATCTAACCTCAAATGTAAAAACAACAGATTCCACCGTGTCAGTTTTTTCATATGAAACCAAAATGGAGAAATTGTGAGTGAAAAATGATTAACTTTCTTGGTCAGATTTCTTCAGGCAATAAATATCATGCAGCTTAAATGACTAAATATTATGTACCTGTGACTGCTGCTTCACAGGGAGCAGAAGTGCTCAGCCCCTCTGCAGACTGAATATCATAATCATCACAAAGTGTGCAGGGCCCTTTCCCCTGCAGCTACTGTAATAATCTGCAGATTGTGAGCATTATGTCGGAGCTGGAGAATTTTGAGCGACACAGAAGTAGCTACTTGCAAAATGTTTTTTGTCTGCCAGACAAGTACATTATATTTTATGAAAACATATTGTAGGTATATTAGACTCTGTTGGGTTGTGGTCTTTGTCAAATAACATTTACTTTACAAGAAAACTCAATGACTGTCGAGAATCGGCACGATCAGGAAAGTCATTTCCTTTGATTTCAGAGATGAGCACATCTTTTTTTAACTTTGATGGTTGTCAACAGCTGAGCTGGTTTTTTTTTTTTTCTCAGCTCTCAAGTCAAATAAATCCAGCAATTATTAGATAAATGTCACAAGACAAGAGAAAGGTTTGGGGAAAACAAGAAATATATCATTTTAAAACTGTTTAAGGACATGTTTCATTTTATTCCAGCCTTACAGCCCGGATTAAATATATACCATGCATTTTTAATGTGCTGCATGTAAAATGGAACAGCTCATGCTCGTTGTGCTAACCTAACATAAGGGCACATTGTATAGCAGAAAATTCCTCTGCACTTTGCCAGCCACAGCGGCCTCAAGTTCCTGTAACCCCAAAGGAGGAAAGAAAAAAAAAACAACTCTGGGAGGGGATAGCTCAAGGAATGGTTGGTATTCTAAAATGTTTTTCTCCACAAGTTTATTTCTGTCCCATTTCAACCAAATCCAGGAAAAAACATGCCTCAGCCAATCAGAGAGCTCCTTTCTCCCACATCAGCTTGCTTCCACAATGAGACAGTAATCATAAAATAAGATAAAAAATTAAAACATATAGGAAAGAGGGATTTTGATGTGTGAGCCACACAAAGATAAGTATGATTAATGTAATCCAGCCCTTGAATAAACCGAGTGCAACACTCATTAAAAGATTCACTCAAGATGAATGGGATCTGGATGTAGTTCATCCCTTTTAATCAAACAAACTCACCCCACAAAAGCTTACGATTGATCAAAGTTAGATCTACACGACAGGATCACTGTTATCTGTGTCCAGGTTACACAGTAAAGAGTACACTGAAGAAGCAGGCAGTCAACAAGAGATTGGCAGTTGTATAGAAGTGTGGGGTAAGACTCACCTCTAGCTTGTCTGACACTCTGCACCTCTGCTGTCCTCCTTTCAAACTTAGTGCATGATAAAACTTCTCAAGTTGGTCCTTCACAGACTCCCTCCTCCTCCTCACTCAGCATGCAGCACATGTGACTGACACTGACCGTGAAACATGTAAAAAAAAATGACTAAATGGCGACATCTAGAGGAAAAAACAAGAAAAGCAACAAACGAGAACGAATAAACACAGTGGGGCTGATATACTATTTATTTTAACAGTGATTTTTTAATTTATTATTATTTTTGCCATCTGGTATAAGCACAAACGTTTTTATACTAACCTGTTTTCAGGGACACTATAAATGTAAACAGGAGGTAATGATTTGAAATAAAAAAAATAATTTGGATTTACCTTGTAAATTAAAGACCAGTGCTTGAATGAATGCATATCGCCTGTTGTTGATTTCTGTGTTTTTATTCTTTTCTCTTCTTTCCACTTATTGGGCTTATATGGGCGGCTGTAACTGAGTGGTTAGAGCAGTTGTCCTCCAATGCAGGCGTTGGGGGTTCGAATCCACCAGCAGTCACATGCCGAAGTGTTTCTATAGGCAAAATACTGAACCCCTCATTGCCTCCGATGTGTGTCCTATTGGTGTATGAATGTGATCAAACTCTGATTAGTCTCTTTAGAATGATTTGTTCAATTAGCTTTGTATAGATCTAGTAGAGTGCTGTATGAATGGGTAAATGAAGCACAGATTGCCTCAAACCTGCAACAGGATTATAGGACAGTGGAATTTACACTGAGCTACATTGGCCACCCTCATGGTTCATTGATAAACTGAAAAATAAACAAAAGATACATCAAGAACACCTAAAGAGGCAAATGGGAGTGTCTATTTTATCCCAAAGAAGTGCCATGTCTCAGCACAGAAAGTTAAAGCAAATGTTCCATCTACAGTAGTCTGTTTCTCTCTATGAACTCCATCTTTCTAACCAGAATGAAAAATGGTGTTTGACATTAGTAAAACCATCATATGGGCTCAAAGTTAAACATCAGTTGATACAGCAAGTAGCAACACACTCCAACAATTCAAAACTCTTAACACGGTGACTGGTTGTAAAGACTTAAAGACAGCAGACGGATGACAGGGACTCAAAGTGTAGAAAAGGTAAGTGTCTTCATTTACAAGTGAGGATGGAAAATGTGCAGTTTGTTTGCAGGCCGTGAGAGGGAGATCCAGTGGTTCTGAGGAGTGGTGGCTTGTTTGGTCTAAGAGGTAAGTACTGTAGTGTTGCAGAGAGCGACAGGGCGATGATGGTATGAAGTTGATCCAGGCTGATATTTGGTTTGCAGGAGCAGAGATGATGACTGGTGAGGTTCCTCTGCTCACATATGATTGTACAGCCACACATCCAGGCTGTCATATTGTTAAGTTTGCAGATGATACAGCTGTGGTGGGATGCATCACAAACAATGATGAGTCCAGCTACAGACAGGAGGTGGAACACCTGGAGAGCTGGTGCAAAGAGAATAATCTTCACATGAATGTGAAGAAGACAAAGGAGATGATTGTGGACTTCAGAAGGAACAAACACACCCACGCCCCACTGAACATAAGTGGATCTGCAGTGGAGGTGGTCTCCAGCTACAAATACTTGGGTGTACACTTGAATGATAACCTCAGCTGGAGCAACAACACCACCAGCCTGATCAAGAAAGGTCATCAGAGACTCTACTTCCTCAGACGGCTGAGACGAGCTGGTCTGAGCAGCCCAGTTCTCACCTCCTTCTACAGGTGTGCAGTGGAGAGCATCCTGTGCTCCAGCATCAACGTGTGGCATGGAGGCTGCACAGTTGAAGAGAGGAAAGCTCTACAGAGAGTGGTGAAGGCTGCACAGAAGTCTGTTGGAGTCAGTCTCCCCACCATCACAGACATTTACACCTCCAGATGCAGGAAAAGAGCCACCTGCATCATGAAAGACCTCACTCACCCAGCACACTCACTCTTTGCCCCACTCCCCTCAGGACGGAGGTTGAGGAGCATCAAATGTAGAACCACTAGACTGAGGAACAGCTTCTACCCTGAAACCCTAACCAGAATAATCACTGTAAGAAAAAAATAAAAACCCTGTAATGCCTCTTTAAGTGGTGATTTAACTTATCTTTGCTGCTGATCTCATGCTGCTGATCTCATGCTGCTGTATTCATTCATACCCATCTACCCACTACAGACTCATGTTCAGGCTGCTCACCGTATTATTTTACATGATTAGTGTTCAGCGTATCTCTTAGTTTCTATACAGATCTTATACAGTACAGTATACTGTTTTTTTTATACTTAATATTTTTGCTATTTTTGGGTATAACTTAGCCTGGTTAACACCAGACCCTTGTCCTTCACTTCGCTTCGTACTAGTACAAAGCGAAGTGAAGGACAAGGGTCTGGTTTTAACCAGGCAGGTATAACTGGGACCTTGAGTACACAATTTTGTTCTACCTCATGCAACACATGTGATGTGAATGACAGTAAAGAGCCTTGAAGTTGAGATCACAGGAAGCAGAGAGGACTTGGCAGGACTTGGAGGAGCGAGACACAAGGAGTCTTGATGTTCCAGCTGTTCCAGATGAACGACTGCCAAGTCCTTGTGAACAGGATGAGGTGCAGGTGTGGAAGGGTGGGGGAAAGTGATTATGACAAGTGAACCTAGGAATCCCATTACTGGAAATTAAGTTAAACCTTAACACAAAGTGCTGAGCTGCTTCTTGTCTGGCCCTGTAATTAAACACAGGCCTCTTCTTTTCAGATAGAAGATTAGACTGTAATTATCATGGCCTTTATTCTAAAATGGGCTTGAGCTCTAAACTTTGGCACTCATCAGCGTTTCATTAATTAACCACCAAACAAAAATAAAAGATGCTATTGAACATTAACACTGTTGCACAGTGCCGTCACAAAGCTGTGAGTGTATGACACAATCTGAGCTGCGTAACTCTGCGGGTTGATGAGTTCCTGTCTTCTGAACACGAGTACACCTGCTGAAAGGCAAGAGAGGCCATGGTGACGACTGGAGTGGTTTCTGACATAACGCTGTTTTCATGTTGTTACAAGAAAGACTGATGTTAGGGAAGCTGTTGCTGGAGGGTTAGAAATCTTTCTGTCTCTGAACAGTTGAGGACATAATCATGCAATTAAAACCACATTATTTGCCAACAGTACACCCTTTAATTGCAAAGGAGATGTTAGTTTTTGTCTAGTTTCTTTCTCGTTGTGGCTAATATGTTTTAATCATGAAATGAATTTCCATGTTAACAAAATTCAATGTTTTGTTTTTAAAGTAGCTTGACCATTGAAACTCAAAATGTATTAGTTATAGCTGTAGCTGTTTGCAGTGTTTGTGAATGAATGGTATTTGTACATTAATATACAACTGGTCATTATTGCACATAAACTGCACTATTTTCTATAAAAATGTAATTACACTGTTCATGCAAGTTAAATAAAAGAAGTGGTCTCCACCTATCATTTGATATATTTAATAGAGGTTTTGCAAATGACCCTTGGCTCTGTTTGAAAAAGCCATCTTATTGGGGGAAAGAATTGACAAGGTCAAATTCAGTTTTACTGCTTTGTATTCAAGAATAACTGTTTTAGTTCTTGAATGTCTGATGTTGCGAGCCCGTGTTCTCACATTTGCTGGTTTTGGATCTGACGGACGCACTGGACAAACAAAAGTTAATGTTCCTCCATAAATGTATAATATGGCCTTTCATGAAGGAATGAAAGGGTCAAAACAAATCAAAGCAATTATAAGCATTAAGCATGGCCCAAAGGATGAGGATTAGATTTCTTTAAAATTTGTTTTCAGTCTGGTGTTAAGGTGGTTGCAGCTCATGAACTGGTCTTTCAGTCAGATTGTAGTTGCTTAATGGTCAAGTAGCATCATGACAACTTGTCCTTGTGAGTTTCCCCTGAATCCTGCACTGTTCTACAGTGTGCCTCTTACTTGTAAATCACAAGATACACAAGTAGTCTCATGTTTCCAATTAGAAAACATCTTCAGTAATGAAGGGAGAAAAATAATCATTTACTTGATAAATGCAATGCAATGGGTTGTACTGTATTTAAAAGCAGCTAAAGGAAGTATAATGATAAAATATACAGGTAGTCCTCGACTTATGACGTTTCAGGGTTACGTCACGCATCTCATTATTTATTTATTTTTTAATTTATTTCATGTGTTTAAATGTTCTTGAGTTTATGTGTACAGCACTTTGTTGCAGCTGTGGTTGTTTTAAATGGCTTTATAAATAAAGTATTATTATTATTATTATTTTTATTTTGAAGCCGATTTACGCAGTTTCCGGCAGTTTCCGGATAACTTCGAATGCTACAAAACTTGTTGGAGCAAGCTGGACAGACAGCCGGCTTTGGACGGACCATGTGTCCGATCAGAGGTTGCTGCGCTCGGATACACGAGCTGGAAACGCTCGGTGAACTCTGTTGAAGTCTCAGTCTCAGGAGGCCGGCTTTGGACGGACCGTGTCCGATGGAGGGACACCGAGCTAACATGCTAACAGGCGGAGGAACGGCTTCGCAGCCTCAGATGTTGGACAGACACCGAGCTAACATGCTAACAGGCGGAGGAATGGCTTCGCAGCCTCAGATGTTGGACGAACACCGAGCTAACATGCTAACAGGCGGAGGA
>JBBPBX010017428.1:33535-46854 GCA_038048925.1 Garcialebias charrua
CTTACTGTAAACAGTCTGGACCGCGCGAACTACAGGCAGCCTCAGATGTTGGAGGGACACCGAGCTAACATGCTAACAGGCGGAGGAACGGCTTCACCAGCATACCAGTAGGCCATTAACTCTTTTTTCCCCTTCATTATGGCTCCGAATGTATGTGTTTTTTGATAATTATGTAGGGTAATGTGTTAGGATAGGCTAAGTGCTTGGTAAAATAGTACAGTACTGTACATATGAGGTGCCATTTGGACGTATTTTTTGACTTACGACCATGTTGCCAAGTCCGCTAATTATAAGCGACTTTTGGGCTTGCTATTTTCCGAAGCCGCTTATAATTTTGGTGAGTCGCTTGCCACGGTTTCTTGGGCTTGTGTCGGTTGTAAAGTCGCTTGTTTGGGCTTGTTATTCTTGTTCTTTATTATTTGTCTAGAGTGACAAGACCACGCTAAAATGAGCTCCATTGTGGGGAAATATGGGGGAAAATATAATAAAGAATAGGAGAAAGAGTGCACACTTAAAGGTTCAGTATGTAATTTCTGGAACACACTGGAACTTAGGAAATTTTTGAACGAGACACGTTTCTGATCCCTCCCCCTCAGAGCCATATATGGCTCTGTTACCCTTGCTCTGCTGAAATTCAAATTCAAGCTCTGTTTTTATTGGCTGATTCAAATTCAAGCTCTGTTTTTATTGGCTGATTCAAATTCAAGCTCTGTTTTTATTGGCTGATTCAACAAGCTCTGTTTTTATTGGCTGGTTAATGGCGTGTCACTGTGGCTTTTTAGAAATGCTTTTAGAGAAGCAAGGGGACTATAGTTTTTTTCAGAGATTACTTGTCTAAAATCAGTATGTCAGGAGGTAGTGAGAGTGAAGAAATATGTTAAAAATATATTGTTAGAAAAGTTACATACAGCTCCTTTAAAGCATGATTCAGGATAGAGATTAAAGAAAGTTTTTTGTTGACTTAACTTACTATGAGTGTGCTGTTTAATTTTTATTTAATTTTTTTAATTTGTACGCATCCTTTATGATTGTCTGTTGTTGTTGTTGTCCATTGTTGTCATCACTCTTCATTTAAAATTCAAGTCTCTCTGTTAAAAGAGTCCCAGAGGCTTAATGGGATAAAAATGCAAAAAAAAAAATTATTTTTTAGAGTGGATATGTTCTTCAAAGTGTTTAGCATAATTTCACTGTTTATATGTAATGCCATAATAAATTTATGTTTATACTGTTTAAAAACTGCCTTTTGGGATGGGTCGCCAGTTGGACTTGGTTTTTTGGGCTTGTTTTTAATGAATGAGTCGCTTGTTTGTGCTTGTTTTAATGGGGATGGTCGCTTATTTCTGTTGCGAGATCTGGCAACATTGCTTACGACGATTTGCGAGTTACGGCGGGGCGTAGGAACGGAACTGCGTCGTAAGTCGAGGACCACCTGTAGTAATAATTATATATAAAGTATTTAGGTTAAATAAAAAAAAGGCATAATTAGTTTTAAAGTTCGAATTCAGAAAACGTGTACAAAACTGTCTTCTGTTATTGTTCTTATTTACAGTATTTGCTCTTCTGTTTTCCTCCATACTCACTTCCTGCGCGCTCCCGGTTCCAATCCAACCCCTTCTTCTTCCTGCGGTGCGCGCTCCCGCCTCTCGGACATTCTGCCTGCTCTCACGTGCTTTCTGTCTATAAAAGGGTCTCAGTGTGCGCTCACCATGTCCAGTGGGTCACCAGACAAACGCAGGAAGATGGAGTCGGCGCTAGCCCAGCTGAAGAAGTTCACCGTGGTGGTGGCGGACACGGGAGACTTCAACGGTAACAAGATGCTAGCGTTAGCTCGTTAGCATGGCATGCTAACTGAGCAGGTTTAATGTGACTGACCGACAGGTTGTCACGCAGAGTGGGTGTGAACGTGTAGGCTATCTGTAGTTAGCATGACCGATGTATGTTAGTTTTGGCTTCACAATCGCATATAATGCTTTCCACCACTTTACTAGTACTGTACATCTCTGAGGGTTCCTGTTAATCTGATTTATTATCAGTGGCTTTAATCTGTTTCAATGAGTTGCTGCAGCTAACTGCGCTATAACTACAAATCTTGTGTTTATATTCCATTAAAAGTACAGTAGTTGGGTATTTTATGGTGGTTTGACACTTGACAAATGGTAAGACTTTGAGATCCGTGTTGAAATTAAAGTGTAGGTTGCGGAAATGTCAACTATGTCCTGTCAAAAAAATGTGCAGCTAGTATTATTGACGTGCAACAGGAGGCGGTGGTTTTGTGTTCTTCTTCCTCGTTTCTCCCTTTGAACATGCCACAGAGATGAGAAAAGGTCGTGTTTCTCAACAGTTTGCAGTAACCAGTAACTCTGATGCAAACCAGCCGGTTCCCTGGGTCTAGCCTGCAGAGTCAGGATGACTCGACACAACCAGGTTTTGTCTCTGGGCAGCAGAATAATGAGTGGAGTTCATGCATGGACTGACTGTCCTTGTCTTTTGTTTACATTCCCTCTAATGAGACCCTTTAGTAGAGCCTTTAACTAGGGGTGCACCGGCCGATGTATCGTCCCGATTTCCTTAATTTTGGGAAATAGGCTGATACTTGCATGAGAAACCGATTTTAATACAGTGTAATAATAATAATAATAATAATAATAATGCACTTTTCATTAGTGAAAATCTCAAAGTGCTACACACATTGAATGCTACACACATTCACACACCGGTAGCGGCAGCCTACCATGCAAGGTGCTTTCCAGTCCTACCGGGAGCAACTCGGGGATTTTACTGATATTTTTTATTTTTTGTAGTGTTAACAACAATTGTCTGAACTTCATTTATATTTCAGAGCACTACCTCATAGCCAGTTAAAACAAGTTTGTATTGTTTCTAGGATAATGTTCAAGGGTATGTTTTTCAATTAAATATTGGACAATTTAAGGTGCATTGTGACCTTATAACACCTGTACGGTGTCGCTTATAAAACAAAATTGCTATCGGCAGGTCATAATTTTTAGAAATCGACGATCGGCCAGAAAACTGCAGTCAGTGCACCAAGATTCAGTTTTGTGCAATCTTAAAACTTAGCAGTTCAAAGAAAAACATTGGGCTGTTCTGTAAAATCAAACTGCAGTACATTATATTCACTATTGTCATTTGGGTTTAGAAGTTTCCTAGTTTAAATCATTTGGGTTTTTTTTTTTTTTAACAAAATAGAGGAATGAGGGCTGCCACTGGTTTTAAGATGACTTGTTTTGTCCACAACAATTAAAAAAAGTAAACTCCCCTTTTTAAATTCTCAGGTGAATATATCAACTTTACATAAAACAACACATCCACTTATTTTATTTTAAATAGAGGAAATGAAAGGTTTTTCTTAATTTTATCATCCGTTGTCCAAAAAATGTAACTTTTGTATAAAAAAAAAATAACGAGAATGAGCAAGATTTTTTTTTTTTTCAGTTTAATGTTTTTCCAACACTATTTTTACTTGTTTTATTTTTTTATTTTTTTGTTAGATTGACCTTTCAACAGGGAACAATGCATTTTTTGGCAATTTGCCACCTTAACGTTCAGCATTACAAAAGTGCAAAAGGTATATAGATCTTGTTCAGATCAATATTTGTTGCATCAGTACTGATATGTACAGCTTTACTTCAGACTGCTCATCAATAACACAAATGAGTTTTTGATAAGAAAAGCTCCAGTGAGTTTAATACTTGAAACACTGTTTAGTTCATGTAAACTGTTTTGCATGAGTGTTGCAAGACGGCTTTCCAATCGGTTCACATGTTGCAAGTTTAGATGTTAACATCAAGCAGCATGCCTGTTTCACCATGGCTACATGTTGTGACATCGCACACTTCATGTTTTTGTGGCAGTAAGAGTTGTGCCACCCTGTTTGAATACACTGTATTTTTACTGAAAATCCAATTAAGTTTATTTATACAACACCAAGTAACAACAGAAGTCATCTTAGGGCACTGCACAGAAAATAAAATGTGACATTTTATTTGCATCACCTTTGTCATCTTCAAAGAAAAAGAGCAGAAAACAAACTTTAAATTTTGGTTTATTTAGGTCTGTGTTGTAAATAACAGATTTATTTTTGGTTTTTGTCTTTTCATGCTCTCAAAACAGTTTTGTGTCATATTGACTTGGTGCTAGGGATGCACGGATCCACTATTTTCACTTTCGATTTGATACCGATACTCGTTGTTTTAGAATCGACCGATCCGATTTGATACAGATAAACAGTACTGAATTAACAAAAAATAAAAAATCATGTCATCTGGACCAACGAGTCCAGATGACATGATTTAGCCATTTTTGTTATTTACCTGGATGATTGAGCTGACAAACCCAGTGCTGAATTAACTTAAAACATTAGGGTTTTTTAAACGCAGACATGAAGGTACTGAATTACAAATTTATTGAAAACTCTGCACCAGAACAACACACTTTAAACACCAAGAGCTTCACAAGCTTGGTCAAACATGCAAAAACAACACAAATTTAATTTATTCAGGCAGTACAATTATAACATCCCATGTAAAATAAATAAATAATAAAGATACTGAAACTGACAAAAACAAAAAGGTTGACTACTTTGGGCAAACATAAAAAAATAAACTTCTAAACTTCAACAAACCTTTCAAATGGTTCAGGAATTTTAATTAAAATATAATGAAAAATAAATAATAAAGAGGACAAAACAAACACTTCACTAGCTTGGTTGGTAGATATTTAAAATAAACAGCAATCAGCTCTTTCCAGTGGTTTAGTGCAATTGTGTAAATAGAAATTAAACATCCATTAACTTAAAATGACTTAACTTAAAACAAAAACTTCACTAGCAATTTAGTTTAAAAATCAGATTTAGTCACTACTCAAGTTTTGTGTCAGTGACCTGATCAAGCAGATTTCTCAAGCTTCTCAAGATCAGGCTTCAGCATCACTGGCAGGCTTTTGTTTCAGACATCTAGCATTTCTGCCTTCTCAGCTGAGTTTGTTCGTCTGTGGCCTCTTCACAGAAGAATGTCTCAACACAGGAGAGACACCTCCTCTGGACAAAACTCAGCTGTTCACCTCCACCTCACGGACAAGGGTCACTCTTTTGAGGACCAGAATGTGCACATTTGGACCGAGAACACAGGTGGTTTGAGAGGGGGGTGAAGGAAGCTGTTTATATTAAGAGAGAAACCCCTTCTGTTAACAGAGGAGGAGGTCTTAGATTCCAACTTTCAAAAACTTATAATGCAGCTTTAGGACTGATTCCCAGACGATTTTCACACCTGATGGGAACAGAGGAGCCTCATCTGTGAATTTAGACTTAACGAAGACCTTAAAGCCCCCAGTATACCTCGCGTACGTCTGTGCGCAGAGGTACGCACGTACTACGCAGTGGTACAAGCGTACCCCCGCAGGGCATGTACGCGCAAAAATTTTACGTACGCAAACGCGGTGTCGCACAATAAACTGCCCGGCGCCGGACTGTTTTGTATGTGACACAAATGTATTAAATTCCCCTTCTTCATCCCTGATCTGGCCTTTTCTTTTGTTTTTTTTTGCCAAAAGTCAAGTGATCGCTTCCTCCTCCGTTGACTCCATGACTGAAATGATGAGAAATGAATGAATTTGTCACGAGCGAATTAAACTCTGGTCCAGCGTGGCTGCGGGAGGTTCTGGAGATTTCCTGGTGTGCTGGTCTGATGTGTGGGCTGCAGGACCAGCGCTCCCTGTATTAACATATAAACGCAGAACACCGCTGGAGCTGACAGCTCTCGTCTTTTCTTTTTTTTTTTTTCTTCCCCGACCTGTCAATCAATTCAGTAGGCGTGTCAGCAAATGACCAATCAGCGACCTCAATTTGTCCCGTAGGTAAACGCTCCTTGTCTGGATCTGCGCTGCAGCTGCTCAAATGATGTCAAGAATTTGGTGCGAAAACGCGAGAATGTATGCTGGAGTATGGGGCTGAACTCTCTGCGTACAGACACGCGTACGGACGTACGCAGAGGTATACTGGGGGGCTTAAGAAACTCCTACTGTTGAGGTGTGATTTGTCAATCTACAAGGGTATGTGTGTATCTTATCTCAGCCTTTAAAACCTGATCCCCACTCTCTGCTCTTTGAATTGAGAAAGCTCCTCTGAAGAAGAGCAAAACGTCTTCTGTTACAAATAAAGTCCTGTTGTTTCTGTATTGAATGTTGTGGTTTTTCCTCCTTAATGGTGCTTTGATCTTTAAAATATCTGTTTTGTAACAGATGTATCTTCTCTGATCTTGCAGCCATTGATGAGTACAAGCCTCAAGATGCAACCACTAACCCATCTCTGATCCTAGCTGCTGCTAAGATGCCAGCCTACCAGAGTCTTCTGGATCAGGCCATTAAATATGGCATTGCCAAAGGAGGGTAAGGATTCACACACAGCAGTAAAACAGTACAAACAACATGATGCGTTTAATATCTACTGATTTAAAACACCTAAAGGCCAACCTGAGTGTGTGTAAAGTTGTTTTCAAAAAAGGGAACAATAATTCTGATGTTTTGAAGAAATCTTTTGGACTTGGCATGTTAGTTTTAAGCCATGTTTGGTTAAATCACCTGTTTAGTCTTTATTTTCAGTGGAATTCAAACATTAAACGAACATTTTTTGTCCCCATCCCTTTTTAAAGGACTGAAGAGGAGCAGGTAGCACACACAATGGACAAGCTTTTTGTAAGCTTTGGACTCGAGATTCTCAAGAAGGTTCCAGGCAGAGTCTCTACAGAGGTGGATGCCAGGTGGGTTCAAACTTCCAGTCGCATTATGACTGGAAACATATTAAATGTTCGCGGCTCAACTTTTACTCAGCATTGGAGAAGCTTTTAATGCTCGTCTTGCTCATGACCGCATTATGAAATGCGTTTTTATTTTTTTATTTTTATACACATACTGTAAATCGTTATTAAAGAAACAATTTTAATTGATATTTTACCTAAATCAAACTGTTTGTGTGTTGAAATTTAATATTTCTCATTTTACAAAACCTTAATCAGGCAGCAGCTTTTTAACTAATAAAGAGTTTTGTTTGTTTTTAATAATAAAAGCTAACAAAATCCAAAATGCATGTCCAAAATTTTAATACCCTAAATAAAAAAAATATTAAAAATAAAAAAGGTTTCTCTTTGCATCCATTTGGCAGTGAATTACTGGATCTGATGCCTCACTGCTGCGTCAACCAATTTTAGAAAGTTTTAAAACAAAAAAAGCTCAAACGCATTAAATGATTTTCAGCTTTAATGAAGCAAACTAATGTTTTGACAACTGTTTTCTTCACGAGTCCAATTGGACACAGAACTGATGTGGGTGTTAAGTGATTGAACAGACTAGAAGTCAAAAATAAAAGCCTAACAAATCTTTTTGTTAGTTGAAATTAATTCAGTTCAATACATGTATAACCTTATTGTCCATAACATTCAATGAAATAGAGATTTTGTCTTTGACATCTGCCTCATGAACAAACGCAAGCTAAAAAATGTCATAAAACTTGAAAAAGCTTTGCTAACCCACTTGTAAAAAATGAGGATGCCTCTCAAATGTGAAGTTATTTAAAAAGCTTGAACGCTCACGTCTTGCAGATTGTCCTTTGATAAAGATGAAATGGTGGCGAAAGCCTTGAAGCTCATTGCCCTTTACGAAGAGGCAGGCATCAGCAAGGAGCGCGTTCTCATCAAACTGTCTTCAACATGGGAGGGAATCCAGGCGGGCAAGTGAGTGTTCAGTGTTCAATATTCTCTCATTCATACCTGTAGTTGTGCAGCAGAGCTGGGCTCTTTACACTTTAGCTTTTGTAGTTTCACTTAATTCTGTGTGTGTTGGAAATCATGACATGTGCACAAGGTGCAGGTGATATGGACTTGAAATTTATCACAATATATTCTGGTATTTTTTCCAGTAGGTGTTCATGGATAACAAAACGATGTATACCGGTACTCCAGCACATAAAAAAAAAAAAATTCTGGTTATAAAGCCATTTTTGCGTAAAATCTAGAGCAGGGGTTCTCAAACTTTGGGTTCAGGTACTCCTTACAGGGGAGAAAATATTTCAGGGGCCCCCTCATATCCCTAATGTTAAATAATTTTGTTCAATTTGTCTCTAATGCCGGGTACCCACTAGACGCGTCGAAACGCTCCTGCCGCCCCCTTTTGGCCGCTTGTCACTTTCACACAGCCACTGAAGACGGCACTGATGACGCGCCCTGGGAGGAGGCAGAGGAGGGGGGGGTCTGGCTCCTTTTCCGGTTGTTTCTTGTACACCGGGCAGACGAAATCAGCTGTACGTGAGCCTCGTTACTACTTGAGTGGGTTTTCTACGAGCCGAACTGCAGCTCCAAAAGTCTTTGTTGAGATTAAAACATTTTTTTATGTTTGGCGAGATCGTACGCTCGAGCGGACAGCAGCAACTGTAAAAATGCCAAGTTTCTTACCGGAGGCTCGTTCCTTCATGGAGGCTCGATGGGGTAAGTTTAAAAAGTCCAGAAAAAGTCCCGTTTTCGTTGCGTTATCACATAACAGAGTCTCTCCCGATTGTTGCTGCGACGCGTCGAAAGTTCAAATATTTGACCCGTGGCGGCTCGACGCATAGGTTGCTTCGGACACGCGCGTGCGTGTAAAGGAACTGCCGCGTGCCGCCGCGCCGCTTCAAACACTCAAAACGCGCCGCTTCACGATTCGTCGCGCCTCGACGCGTCTCCACATAAACTTTAAATGTAAACCGGCCGCTTCCGCTGGCCGAAACGCATCTGGTGGGTACCCGGCATAATGCAATGGAAATATTTGTATAACATAAATACTTGCATGTATTGCCTGTTCTTTAAAGGTGCAGTCTGTAAGTTTCTGTAGAACGCAGCACTTAGAAATTTTCAACAGGGAAAGCATTCTGGTCCCTCCCCCTCAGAGCCATATATGGCTCTGCTCCCCCTTGCTCTCGCTGAAATTCAGCTCAGCTTCCTTAGCTCCGCCTCCACTGCATGTCCTGTCGCAGCCGCTGCCATATTCTGTGTTTATATGTTAATAAAACGTTCTAAAAAATAAAATAAAAACATGGAGCGCTGGTCCAGCAAACCAGAACACCAGGACTCAGAGAGTGAAGAGGAAGAGGGACCACTTCCAGAAGTTTATATCCACTCATAAACCACACCGCGGATTTTTAAATCCAGCTGATTTCACATTTGGTTCAGCTCAGGAGCCCGTCTGCTATAGTGAGGTAAGAAATATATTTTTAAGCGTTTATTTAGCTAAATTTAAAGAAACAAAGCGTCCGGTTTGACCCGCCTGGCGCCTGCATAAAAATCAGCGAACTTTTTTTAAAAAATCCAGCTTATTTGAACATTTCGTTAAACTCAAGAGTACGTCTACTATTAAGTCAGCTAAGAAATATATTTTTTAAGCGTTTATTTAGCTAAATTTAAAGAAAGAAAGCGTCCGGTTTGACCCGCCTGGCGCCTGCCTAAAATTCCGCGAACTTTTTTTTTTAAAATCCAGCTGATTTGAACATTTCGTTAAGCTCAGAAGGACGTCTGCTATGAAGTCAGCTAAGAAATATTTATTTAGACACCACCACGCCACCACCACTCGGGCGCGGCGCATGTCTGTGATGTCAGCGCTTAAACACGTCACCACCAGGAGTCTGCAGAACCGATAAGCTGAATCGTTAAGACAAGCATCCTACAATTCCATGGAATTGGACTTTTAAGAACCGGTTCTCTAACAGAACCGGTTCTCGGTTCCCATCCCTAGCGAGCAGTGAGTTTCTTTAAGAAAATTGGAGGGAGGCCCCTTGATGTGACATGGGCTGTCTCTCTTTCCTTTTATCGGTTCTCAAAATGGTGGATGCTCGGTGTGGTTTGAGCTCTTTATCATAGTATTTTTCCACACAAAGCTTTTAACAAAACAAACAACAACAACAAAAAAACAGTAAACAAGTTCACAGCTTTTTTTTTTTTTGTAGTGAAAAACAACTTTTTACACAAAGGCACAGGTTTCAACTGTGAATTTTGGATCTTCGACAAGACAGAGGATTTTTCCCCGTGGTTGGCCTGTTAGCTTAGCTCATAGCTTAGCTTCTCAGCTTAGCTGCTTTCATCCAAAAATGCAATTTTGAATGGTTAAAATGGATTTTAAAGAAAAAGGGAGGGGTCAGTGAATAGCACCAGAGTGAAGCCTTTTGCCATCCAGTATCTTCAGTAAAAAAAAAAAAAGAGAGAGAGACGTGAAGAATCGATAAAGCCGATAAATGAAAATTAAGTTGATCATTCTTAAGTATCATGCAATTAATTAATTTATTGTTTATTGCAACAGGCCTAGGTATGCATAATATAAAAGTCCTTTTAAAAGTCATTCTTTATGACCTAAGTCTTAATATCTATGTAAAATTAAAATGAAGCTAAAATTTAGATGTTTTCAGTGGGGTTCTATGGAAAGGTTCTGGGTGCTTTATAAGAAAGCAGGTTCAAAGGTTATTGATTTTATTTACAGTGTACAAGTTGATGTGTTCAGACATCACTTTGGGAAAGCTTTATTTCACCTACAGTTTTAGGTATCCTGCTCGGATACCTAAAACTACGCCACGGGACGGCCGTGGCGTAGTGGTAATGGCAGTCGTCTCCCGATGGGAAGGTTGGAGGTTCGAATCCCGGTTCTCCACACCATGTGTCGTTGTGTCCCTGGGCAAGACACTTAACCCCGAGTTGCTCCCGGTAGGACTGGAAGGCGCCTTGCATGGCAGTCGCCGCTACCGGTGCATGAATGTGTGTATGAATGGGTGGATGGTTGGTATTGTAAAGCGCTTTGGGGCTCCTCACAGGGGGCTGGAAAGCGCTATATAAATAAGCTCCATTTTACCATTTTTTTTGTTATTTACCTCGGTATCGCTTCATCCCTGTTTTTCAGACGATTTTTTTTCTGTCTCTCTCTATTTGAAGCGGGGTGTGTCAGCAGCTCCAAATTGTCTCTGCTCTGGGTTAGTGGAAGCCAGAGAAATAATTTTAATATTTGGCAAACTGTGAAACACAGAAAGAAAAAAAACAGTGTGCCTGTCTGCCACAATGTTAGGATCTTTTCCTCCCCGTATTTTTGCCCATTATTTTTGCTTGCTTATTTTTAGTTCATATTTTACACACTTTCCTAATGACTAAAATGCATTCATTTTAAAGCCGTACTATGCTGACGACAAACCCTTAAAAGCATGTCAAATGTAACTAAAAGAAAAAACAATTGGAGCAAGAAAACTACTGAAAATATTTGACAAGAATACTTGGCAACTCCTTATTAGCAGCTGCTTTATTTGCTTTAATAAATCATGAATTTGTACAAGTGTAATTTTCCTGCCTAACACTGAAACTGAACCACACTATTCATTGTTTTTGTGAATCAGCTCCTGGAACAGCCACTCCAGTGTGTTCAGTGACTCTTCTGTGTAGAAGTATGAATCATTTCCCCATCTTGACACCTATTTGTTGTGAATGTACCTGTTTTAAAAGGTATAAGCTTCTGATTTCAACTGGAGGTGACAAATTATGCTAAAAATTAAGCATGCTACCATTCAGAAGGGGGGAAAAAAACCTCACTCTGTCAATCCAGGGTGGGGGATGAATCAAAGGCGTTTCTAAATTTAGCTCTGATACAGAATTAGCGTGACGGTTTTGTAGTAGAAGGCAATGACCTGGCGGTTACTAAGCAACTGGTGCTAGGCAACCATGTTGGTAAGCATCAATTGTGCTATAGTTGAAGACTGATTGAGGGTGGAGTGTCTTCAGAGCTGGTTGCTTTGAATAATCTGGGTGTTTGCCGTCACTTTCAGAGGGGTGTGGAAAAATGAGAGGACGTGACATGCAGGCTTAGATGGTTTTGTGAGCTTTAAAAGCTGTTTTCTTTGGAGATCTGATAAGACGGAGCACCACAAGCAGAAAATAACACTACAAGCACAAACGCAAACAACAAACTTGCTACATTCCAATCAATTAAGAGACTTCACGGTCATCTACTACAAAACATATGCAATCCAAGGCGTCCCCTTTTTTTCTAAATGGCTGTATTACATACTAATCTTTTATTATACTGTAAAGAACATGCTCATGGTATAAAATACAATATTCTAGTGAAACCAGTCAGTGTATCCACCTTATTCCTAGTCCCCATGATGCCTTGCGCGAAATATAGGAACCACTTCCGCCGCAAACCGGAACCGGCACTTTTTTACACGCTAGCAACGCGCTAACCGTTTTTTGTCAGAGGTATTAGGTCATAAAATATGTTGGAACACGAACAATCACAACTCAAATGTGGAGATATTGTTTTACCGCTACCTACAGCTATTGAGGGGTGGGAGGACGACTTGAAGAAGTGGCCAAAAAAAACATACACTAGCATATTTAGCTACATAATAATAATAATAATAATAATAATAATAATAATAATAATAATAATAATAATAATGAATTCAATTTATAATGCACTTTTCATTAATAAAAATCTCAAAGTGCTACAAAGTGTAACAAAGCAAAGATCAAAATAAAACAAGTGATAAAATCAAATAAAATCAATAATAATATCGACTAAGATCAAAGATAAAATCATGTGGATGCAGATTAGGCTTGCTTAAAAAATAAATAAAATAAAACAAGTGATAAAATCAAGTAAAATCAATAATGATATCAGCTAAGATCAAAGATAAAATCATGTGGAGGCAGAATAGGCTTGCTTAAAAAGAAAAGTCTTTATGCTGCTTTTAAAGTCAACCAGTGACTGTGGAGCTCTCAGGTCGTCAGGGAGGGAGTTCCACAGGCGGGGGGCAGCCACACAGAATGCTCGGTCTCCCATGGTCCTCAATTTGGTCCGAGGAATATGAAGGAAATTACTGTTCTGTGATCGTAGAGACCGGGTGGATGAATATGGTGCAAGAATGTCCTTTAGATAGTCAGGTGAAGTGCCGTGCAAGCATTGATGGGTAATGAGAGCAGTTTTTACTGAATTCTGTAGGTGACATTGTTGACTCTGTTGCTTCAGATGGCGAAGTGATGAGCAATCTGAAAGCTCTGAAGCTTATCAATATCTTCACAGTAACAAGGTTGGCCCTGTTTTGTTAAGAGAGGTGGGACACAATCTTATTTACCTTAAGGCAAACATAGAGCCTAGCCAAAGCCGTAAAAATCCACATCACCAAGCCTGGGTTTTGGTTTCAGCGACAGGTGAAATACAAACAGCAGGGTGTTCGTGTATATTGCATGGCAAGGCAAATCATGCAGCCACGCTGCTGTAATACTGTGGAAGGTACAAGCTTATATATA